>JAANBB010000768.1:0-11367 GCA_014621425.1 Cylindrodendrum hubeiense | reverse complement strand
CATGAGGAGCCGGAAGAGGAGGAAGAGCGGGCACTACAACCGTATCGAGTAAACACCACAGGTCTCGCGACGAACCATCTCCCCCCGCCGCCTGGTAGGAAGGAGTGGCGCGGATGGTAGAGGGCCGCCTCCGTTGCCTCCGCCGTCGTATCAGTCTGCCGTCACTGTGAGCAGGCCCCCGCCGAGCCTTCCGCCACGCTTGCCCCCGCGGACCAACTCGGGCAGCTCAACCGCCAGCGCACCGCCTGCCGTCAGTCCCGCCTCGACAGGCAGCGGCTACTTGAATCAGGGAGCCATCGGTCGCCTCGGTTCCGCCGGCATATCGGTTCCCGGCTTCGGCATCGGGGGGGGACGCTCCAGCCCGGCAAGCCAAAGCGACTCGAACCCGCCGCAGCCTCCGCGTCCCGGCGCCGCGCCCTCGCACATGAATGAGCTGCAGAACCGCTTCTCTAAGCTAGGCACGTCATCGGCACCACCGGCATCATCAACTCCGCCTCCCAGCCAGGGCACGACATGGGCACAGAAGCAGGCCGCTCTGAAGACGGCCTCGTCGTTCCAGAAGGACCCATCGTCAGTTTCCTTCTCTGACGCAAAAGCCGCCGCCGGCACGGCCAACAACTTCCGACAGCGGCACGGCGAGCAGGTCGCTTCGGGAATTCAGACGGCCAATGGTCCCAACCAAAAGTACGGAGTGGTGGACAAGGTCGGGAGCTACACCGGTTCACACGCTGGGCAGGATCAGGGTCAAGTGGCCGTCGCACCATCACCTCCGGTGCCAGGCCTAGCAGGAAAGAAGAAGCCGCCGCCTCCGCCTCCCAAGAAGAGGGCAGGCTTGGGAAGTGCCACGGCCGCTTCAGGAGCTGGCTCGGCACCACCGCCAGTCCCCATGTCAACAAGACCTCAGTTTTGAGGAGTACTATTGTATTTAGTCCGATTGCATAGTTAGGCGCATTTGGAGTTTACCATATTATCTCTTCTTCACTTTATATTATCGACGCACATACATGTTGAGTGGTTCGTAGCGCGGTTTGTAACATCTTGACGGTTCAGACTCCACAGCCTTTTTGGTTTCATTCATCGCTATATCGCGGGGGGGCATATGCCAAGCGCTTCCAACGCAATCATGTGGCTCTTCATCTCCTTATCTCCTTCTAAACAACTGGCTCGTGAATCATCATGGGTCTAGGCCCCGACAATACATCCTCCAGCTTAAACCTTGACCTCCTTGAGACCGTGCTTCCAGACGATGATATAAGGGGTGACACCATCCTCGCGGTAGTCGAGAAGGGCAACCCTAGTCGAAGAGTCAGTATTGTGGGGGTTATAAAGAAGAGGGAGGATGAAGAAGAACATACATTCCGTCGGGGTTCATGGACTCGCCGGTGTAGAACTCGAAGTCCTTGAACTTGGCGAGGATCGTGCCCTTGACGTAAGCCTGAGCACCCTTCTCGAAGGCGGTGATCTCCTCAGCGGGGGCACCCTTCTCCAGAAGAGCGGCCTTGACGGCCTTCATGTAGCCTAATTTGGATTGTCAGCTTAACGAGCGGGGTGCAGGGTAGCGTGGGGTTGGGCGTACCCTTGAGGTAGGCGAGGTAGCCCTTCTTGTCGAAGCTGGTGCTCTGGAGACGGAAAGAGCTAACAATGTTGTTAACCTTGACGGTGGTGTCATCCAGGTCCTCGGCAGCCTCCTCAGCGGAAGCGTTGGCACCAATGTCTAATCAGAGGGTCGCGTTAGTATTTTTGTCTTGTTGCTTTTCTCTCCGCTTTCCTCGAGTCGCAAACGGACGATCGGGGAGCTAGGAGCTAGGAGGAGCAGTACGAACCGATTTGGACACCACCCTCGGTGATCATGGCACAGTCGGCCTCGTAGACGATGCCATCGACGAGCTTGAGGTCGTACGAGTCCGAGATCATCTCGTCGCCGGTGAGGATGTCCTATAATTGCGGGGTTCAGCGTCAGGCCAGGAGGGGCGAAGGGCGAGGCGGGGTCATGGCCGTCGCGAAGGGGGGTGGATTTCCCCAGGCTCGAGGGGGACTCATACATTGTAGATAAGCATGATGGCGGTTGGTTCAGCGGGACCTGAGGAAGACGATGGGAGAGATGGTAGTTGAGGGATGGATGCAAAAACACTGGCAAAGGGAGCAAGACTGGAGACAGAGACTGTTGGCGACAAAAATCAGAGTGAAGAGGGGTGGCGGCGTGGTGGGGTTGCATGCGCTAGTCCTAATGGGGGAAGGGCTACCGTAAAGAAAAAAATCGCTTCAATCATTTTCCCGCTCCGGGAGATGGCAGAATCGGCTATCTAGGTAGACGGGTTACTTGCAACAGATGCAGCAAGGCATAGTACGGCATTAATCGCGAATCGCCCCGCAAGGTACGACGGCAAGGCGGTACGATTAGCGAATCAGCCCGCCCTTGGGTCTGTTAGATGCCCCGAAATGGACATTGAATCGACGGTACCTGATCGAGACGGGCGAGCGCTCGTGGCTTGAGATTGTCGGCCAGTCTGACAGGCACGGATTGAACGCACGCATCTGACTTCACGCGTTTTGAAGCTCTTTGATTCTTCCAGACCGTACGTGAATCGCATACGAGTAGAGTCTGTCAGCCTCGCATGATGGTAATCTTATCTTGCCCAAGGTACGCGTATAGTTCACGAGGCCCCTCCAGCTCCAGCTCCAGCCCCAGCTGTGCCACTCCTACTCGGGTCATCGTCATGCATGCGAGTCAATGGGCTGGCGCAAGTCAAAAAGCAAACTCGGGTTAGACCTTTCGGCGATTAAACCTTCCAGCCAACAGCACGAGTTGCGAAATCAGAATGATCAGTTGGTGACGTCCGGATGGAACGAGCCTCGCGGGGCGCAGTAGCGCAGTCAGGGGGAGGCGCTCATGAAGCCGGGAAAACAGAGCAGACGATAGAATCTGACATGCCAAAGCAATCGGCCCCGAAACAAAAACAGGCGATGGAAGGAGCGGCATCGACTCCTCGACAGCGCAATGCCCTCCCCCAGGCGATTGCTCTGCCATTGCGCTCCTGGCAAGGCCTGAGGTCGCCTCGGCGGTGGGCTGATGCCGCCACTCCATGATATGACTTCGGTGCCGTCATAGCTGCGCAGCGCCCTGTGGTGCTGCGTGGTGCTGCGTGGTGCTGCCGTGAGCCCCGTCGCGCCCTGTACGGGACTAAACAACCGAAATTGATTTTTTTTTTCTGCGCAGACTTGTCGCCCCAGGTCAGGGTGTCGCAGCTCCGAAGGTCCCGGTGGAGTGCCTGCAGCTCCGCTGTAACTCGGACTTGGCGCCACACCAAGGCCTGCCCTGGGCCCCGAAACCATGGCAATCTAAACGGGTGAACCACCACTTCCCCCCCAAGCCCAAATATCAACGCCGTCATCCAAACAACCTCTCCTTTCCTTCAACCTCCAAACTGCTTGCTTGTACACATTTCCAGCCCTTTTTTGGCTTCTTGTTTCCGTTGTTTTGCCTCTCCCTCTGCCTATCCGGCGCCGCTCTCCATCATCCGGCTCTCCCGCTGCATCACCGCCACACGCGACGACATCTGCACACACTCACCACCACCCCGTCATGGGCAACGACACGTCCATCGCCGCCGCCGCCGCCATGGCCGCCAACTACACCCTCTTCGAGACGGCCCTTCCGCCGCTGCCCGAATACACCCTCGAGCCCCAGGGCGACCTGCTCTCCTGGATCTCCGACTTCTGGCTCTCCCTCGTCGTCCCCGTCGTCGTATACTGGATCCTCTCCCTGACGTTCCACGCCATCGACGTCGCCGACATCTTCCCCCAGTACCGCCTGCACACCCCCGATGAGATCACCAAGCGCAACCACGCCACGCGCTACGAGGTCGCCCGCGATGTCATTCTCCAGCAGGCCATCCAGGTCGCCACCGGCGCCGTGCTCGCCCTGACCGAGCCCCCCGAGATGACCGGCAAGGTCGACTATGACATCGCCGTCTGGGCCACTCGCATCCGCCTCGCCCAGCGTGCCCTGCCTACCATCCTCGGAACCCTCGGCCTCAACACCACGGCCATCTCCAAGAACCTGGCCGACTCGTACCCGATACTCGCCGGTGCCGTCGCCGGCGGATACTACCCCTTCCTCACCTCCGCAACCGCCGAGCCCGTCTTTGCCGGCTGGGAGCTGAAGCTGGCCGCCGCCATCTACCACATCCTCGTCCCCGGCGTCCAGTTCCTCGTTGCCATCATCATTCTCGACACCTGGCAGTACTTCTTGCATCGCCTGATGCACGTCAACAAGTGGTTGTATGGTGAGTGCTTCTCCGGTGCTTCCGCTGCCAACTGAATCCCCCGCTCCCCCTGAATCAATGCGCTAACATGCAACTCTTCTCCAGTTCACTTCCACTCGCGACACCACCGTCTCTACGTTCCCTATGCCTACGGCGCCCTGTATAACCACCCCTTTGAGGGCTTCCTGCTCGACACCGTCGGCGCCAGTCTCGCCTTCAAGGCCACCTTCATGAGCCTGCGCCAGGGCATCTGGTTCTGGTCCTTCTCCACCATCAAGACTGTCGACGATCACTGCGGCTACTCATTCCCTTGGGACCCCCTCCAGCTCATCACCAGCAACAACGCCGCCTACCATGACATCCACCACCAGCACTGGGGAATCAAGACCAACTTTGCCCAGCCCTTCTTCACCTTCTGGGACACCCTGCTCAACACCAAGTACACGGGCACGCGCAGCAACAAGCCCAGCGCTTTCCGAAAGGAGGCTGACATTGCCGCCAACAAGGCCGCCCAGGCCGCTGAGAAGGACAACTAAAATGAAATGGACGACATCTACTTGTTTTTGCATTCGGACACGGGATACATGAATCAACCCAAAGACAAATCCTTTATTTGGGAATCGCCCAGGTGTGCGATTCTTGTTCACCTGTCGCCATCTGATGGGGGCGCTTCCTCCTTTTGGATCGCGGGGCAATGACATCAAACAAGAAACAACAAACAACAACGAACGGCTTGAAGCTTGCAATAATAATATCATCTTTAACATGACGGATTTTAATGGAATTGAGCACAGTAAGCGGTTCTCGCTGTGCCTTGGTTCTCTCTTCTTTCTCTCTTCTCCTGTTTCTTCCTATTTCTCCCTCACCTTCTATTCATTCTTTTCTTCCGTTGGACCCTCCTCCATCTACGCAAGGACGGGAACCAACGGATAGGATCTGGGGGCTGGGACTGCGACTGGGCCTAGTGTTCCGAGAACGGGTTCGGGCGGAATCCCTCGCCCGCAGCTTTATTTTTAACCATTCATGTACGATATTTGTTAGGGATCGAATTCTGGGGCGCGAATCAATCCGGCGGTGAGGAAGGGCGGCCGACAAAGGAAAGCCGAACACATGCCGAATCCTGTCTATTCTTTTTTGTTCTTGTGTAATGCGGGCGGGCTCGGAGGGGGCAAACGGAATGGACATTTCTGGTATCTCGGCATTAAACAGATCATGCGACGAAGGGGGGAGTCAGCAAGAGAGGGATTTGTGTGTGTCCCAGACTCGGACTAATAATGTATGTACCACGCAACACTTAATTGCCTAGGTAATTGTACGGAAAGAAACAACCAAAATGACAAACAGCAAATGGATATACGTGTATGATTATGATGCCACCTCAAGCCCGCCACGGCCTCACGCTCCCGGACACCGGGAGGTGACTGACTGTTCCTCTTGCATGTACGGATTGGATCCTTCGGGTGCCACGGATGAGGTCGTGTGATGGGCTGGGAAATCGGACGACGAAGGAAAACTTCATTGGCCGTGCGTTGTTGGCTTAGCTGTTGGGCGTTGCGCAAAGCAGGTTGATGAAGTCGGCCAGGCTGAAGCCGGGGAATTGAAGTGGCTTGCCCGGATTTTTGGGAATGGCATCATGACGACTAGGGTACACGTGAGAGTTGGTTTGTTGCCTGGTGACGGCAGGGAAGGGCAATGTATCTGATTCGTTTGGGCTCGTTCAATGTTCTCAGGTAGATGTAATTCAGTAGTAGAAACGGTAAATGCACAATTGACATGACACTCAATGCCAAAAGGGATGTTAATGTACAGACATGGTTGTCCGAGAGATTGCAGAAATAGGGAGAGATGGGTAGATCTAGTGTGATTAATGTCTCTGTTGATCTAAAACTGATGTTGGATAAAGTTGAACAGAATCACTGTTTCTCGGCTGTGTCCTGAAGACTCCTTACATGATAAAGTTGATCAGGAACAAACACGAGGGCGAGAAGAAACGAAAGACACGGTAGAAGCGTGTTGGTGATATACCCTATATCATACCCTATATCATGCACATGGAAGTTGGACTCTGGAGACGAGCTGTTGCAGTTTTCGAACTTCGACAGCTGGATATAGGGTAGGCGGGCAGGGAGGTATACGATGTCGACAAGCTAAATTTAATCAACCCTTGACCAGCAACATCTAATTACATCGGCCATGATAATTTCCGATTTCTCGTCTATCGTACTTGACCCAGACCCAAAAACAACCGTTCCCGGTCCTCCAAACAGCCCGCAATTCCCAACCGATGCTCTGGGAGATCCAAGCCACGACCGCCACGGCAGCAATCACATATCACATGGCAAAAACAAAACGCACCTGTGGTTTTCCCCAGGGTCGCCGGGGTCTGGCTCTCGGGACTGCCGGCGGAGAAGGGAGAAGGGAGTGGGCCGTGGAAACCAGCCCAATGGAACGATGTCACTGCTCGCCTTGTCTTGTGCGCTCGCCTTGCGACGTAGTGCGTAGCATGATATCTGCCGGGGATGGAGACTCTGTTCTGCGCTTGTTTGCTTCGGGCTCAAGGTTCCGTCCGGGCGGGACGTGGGCTGGATGGTATGATTGATCTGCTTAATTTGCTCTGCTTAATTTCTCTGCTTAATTTGATATGTTTAGTTTGCTCGAGGACTGCGACGGATGAAGGCGATACCGAACTATGCTGGTTTGGCTGGGTCGCCATCTGGTCGCGCAGCACAGGCACAAGCAGCAGGCTACGGGCGCAGCAGGGCGGCGACGCAATGTCGTCGCAATGTTGTCGACGCAGCACGAAAAGAAAGCAGAAACACAAACCCACCAGGCACCTTGTCGATCGGCGACGCACGGCGCCAGGGCCAGAAGTCGCAGATGAGCCGTGCAAAGCTGCATGGCTGCTGTGTCAACACCCGATCTTCTCCATCGGCGTGCAGCGGGCGGTTCGATAATAAATGGGACGTCCACTGGCCTTCTGGAAGGTTTTCTAATCAGGCGTCGCCCCACGCTTAGCCTCAGCCCCGTGTCCACTTCCTCACGTCAAAGGGTGGCCGCTGCAGGGGGGGCCGCAACTCGGCGGGGGGTGTCTGGGCGCGGTGATTCGATTCGGGCTGGTGAGCTGATGACGGAGCGGCAGAGCTGAGGGGAGGGATACAGGATCGGGAGGATTGTGCATCGCGGGCGGGTGTTTGTGCGTCCGGGCTGTCTTCGTGGGCATGCGTCTTGGCGTCTGCTGCGGGTGCATGGCATGGGAGGGCATGGCATGGGAAGGCATGGCAACGCATGGCAGGGCATGGCAGGATACGGATCAACACATCAATAGTTGCACAGCTGAAGTGCGCCTCGCATATGTTGGTGCTGTTGGTGCTGCTTGTGGCTGGCTGCTGGCTGTGGCTGGCTGCTGCTGGCTGACGTGGGCGAGCTGGCTGCCAACCAAAGCTTCAATGGCCGAGGTCTGCTCGAGTGGCCGCATACGCCGCATACTCTTCAGCTGCTCATGTGCACAATTACCCAGAGCAAGTTAGGGACGCTAAGACCCATCATCAACGTCATGAACATGAAGTCGCCCCTCTGCCTCGGGCCGGAGGCAATTCACGGTGGGACTGTGATTCTCACGAGACTTCACCATCTCCCCCATTGAAACCAGCCCCATCCGCATCCAGGCCCTCGCTGCGACAGGACAGGGCGGCTGCTGGCCTGTTCAGCGTGCCCCGTCCCAGTCGTCAGGTGTTCTGGCGGACAAGCGCGCCGACCATGCTCCACTGGGCCAATCAGTCGAGCCCCTGCCCTGGCTGGATTGCCGCAAACGGACGTCTGCGCAGGTCCGGTGTTTGCCAGGAGACAGACACGGCATGGTTCGAGGGCGAGGGAGCAGAGGGCGCCAAGGGCTTGTTTTGGGACAGGCATCTGCTGGAGACAAGAGAAAAGTATCGAGACAGAGGCCATGGCCGGTGGCCTGTTGGCCTAGCTTTGTTATGGTTTGTGTTGTGTTGTGTTGCTCCCTTATGGTTGTCTCAATGTCGTGACAGCTCCGTATCATCCGGTGGTTCTGGACGGTGGTGTGCTCCATGCTGACTACACCCACCGTCCACAGCCACCCGGGGGGGACGAATTGCCTGGGCAGCAAAGTTTCGCCCTGAGAGTTCGTTTCAGATGGTGGGATTGACGGTGGACAGCGACGCCCTGACTGGCTGCACAGCGGTTCGTCAGGGGCGGGAGTCGCCCGACTGGGCCCCAGGACCCTGATGTTCATGCTGTCCAGGGAACGGCGGCAGCGGTCGTGCTATAATTACGGGGAGACTGATGGTGGCGATGGTGGTGACGGTGGGCGAGGGCCATTGGATGTTCAATCCCACGGCCGCCATCCTCAAACTCCGGCCACGATGCCACGACGCTCCCGTCTCCCCGTCTCCGACACGAGGAACTGCACGCATTTCACCAGATGCCATCACATCCACCCGCCCTCGTGCAGGTCCAATCTCCATCCTACCCGCCCCTCCCCTTCCCGGCTGTAGGGAGCCCTCTGTTGAGACTTTCTGGCTGGATCACACGGCCCCTGTCGACAATTAAAATCCGCAGGGTCTCAGGCACAGGCTAGGCCCGCCGCAGCCTAGGTGCCTCAGTAGTCGAGCGGCTGGCTGCCAATCCCACTGCCTGCGGCCCAATCACGGCTCGCCTTGCTCGCTGGTCGACGAACGACACCACTCAGAGCAGCCCTCCAGGTGGTTCTAACTTTTTGGTCCCCCGCAGGCGTTGGTCCCAGCTTCTGGGGCCCGTCTCTAGTTGAGATGTCTCGTCTTGTCTCGCCTTTGGAGCCTCTCATTGTCCTCCAAATCCCCCCTTCTCCTGGCCATCGCGTCTCGCATTGTGGCTTCGTTTGGGGAGCTGGCGGCTGTCTCGTCTTTTGTCCTGTCTCGCTCTTGGTCCCGCATTGATTGTTTCCGTTTCGCCTCGTCACCGGGTTTCAATATTGCCATGTTATGATTGCCATGCTTATTCTCAAGCTCATTCTGGGGGTGCCGGGGTCGTTTGGAGGCGAGCCGGACACTCGAAGCTATTCAAAGCTACTCGGTGCTTTTTGCTGCGTGGTACTACGTAGTATGCCACTCTCGCGACAGCTCGCCCTCCCATTCGTCCTCACCACTCCCTCAGCTAGATTAAATGCCCATCTCATTCTCCCCCATCGTCGCTTGTCGCTCCAGCGATGCGATGGCCTCCATCGATCGGTGGATGGACCCCGTAGCAGCTAGTCTGGACAGCAGAACCCCAACGATCCCATGCAACTAGGGGGGGATAATTCCCGCCAGGCCGCCTCTCGCTTCCCAAACCAGCAAAATATTGAACGCCTCCTGAGCCGGCCCTCCGCCAGTTCAGCCAATTCCGCCAACCTGAACCCCTCGTGAGCCAACCTCGTGCGTGGATCGCGAGCTGTCAGCCATCGTCTCCTTCCTAGGCTGAGCTGGACCGGCCTGGACTTCATTCGCTCCTTTGCGACGTCCCCCATTGCGTCAACCACGGACAAGTGGCTTTCCCCGCCGCTGCCGAACGTCGACTGCTTCCCTCATCTCATCTCATCTCCGTCGTTCAATCCCCCAATCTCCAAATCTCCAATCCCCTCCCTCCTCCTGCATTTTGCATCGCCTTGTGTTGTATTGCATTCCTCATCTCCCGCGCCTCTGGAATTACGACACCCTCAGGAACTGCAGAAACTGCAGGAACCACACCACTGGAACATCTGGCACCGCTGCAACCGCTTCGAGAACCAACAGCCGGCGACGAGATCTGTTCGAGACACTCATTCCCGAGCACGGCAAGGACCAGGACGAACCACTGAACCACTGAACCACCACGCCGCCTACGCCTCACGCGTGAAACCACGAAACACGAGAGCTAGACGACTACGACGCCCAGTCTCTACGAGGTACTCGGCATTGCCGCCAGTGCGCATCCAGGTTCACGGCCAGGGCTACGTCCACATCCGCGTCGACAGCGACGGCGATCCAGCAGCAGCAGCGTCACTAGCCGCCCCTTCGTGCCTCACCAAGGATCCCAGGTTACGGATTCTCTGCCAACTTTCTTGTTCCCGGTTCACTCCGGTCTGGTCAGTCGCTTACGCCCCTGCGCCCTTTCGCCCTAGGCCGCCTGTGTCTAAGGTCCAGTTCTCCGTACAGTACTCCGTACAGTACCTACCTACACAAGGCCCTGTGGCTAAGCGCCAGCACGACGCCGCGCTCCATAATTCCCCATCCAAATCAAGACCAAAACAGCTCATCCTCGAGCCGGCATTCGCCCAGGCTCAAGCTGCAGCTCATCGAGGCGCTTACCACTAGCTGTCTCTGGCTTCCCATTGGCCGGCATCATCTTCACTACCAACCGTGTAATCTGGATCGCCAACTCCTGCGTCTGTCTGAGCATGCAACGGACGCCTTCTCGTTTCATCGCTTGCTATAACTGTCGATCGCGAGATTTCCAGCACCAAATAGCTTCCATCTAGGCGCCGTCGTGGGTCGGCTCCCCTGCAAGCCAGACGCGCCTCGCAATAAGGGTTCCTAAGGGTTCCTACGGAGTAAAGGTTCATACATATTTACACCGGCCGTCGCCCAACCAGCCATCATGGATCCCTCAACGACTCTTGTTACTTTTCATCTGTGAGTCTGGACTCTATTTCGTTGCTTCTCTTCTGCATCCCTAGCCCCTCGTTGTTTCTTTTCGCGGCTGTGCCCCAATATTGCCTCTCTTTCGCTTCTTTTCGCCCTTTTCGCCCTTTTCGCTGGCCGACTCTTCCCTGCCTTGCGCACATCTCCCAATTCCTGGGGTACCACGCCTTCCTTATACGAATCGTACCTGTCTTGGGTCTCGTGTTCAGAAGCCCCATTCATCGATTCACCCATCCATTCACTTCCGCCCTCGCCCGATCAAGCTTGCTTCTGCGCCCTCGATCGCCCCGTAGCTCCATCTCGCAACATTCCTTTTGTCTTGTCCGATTTATCGACCAGCTTCATTCTTAAGCGACCGGGAACCGTTTTGGGCCCTGTCTTAGCTGCCGTGGTATGCTTCTATTTTCTGCTGCATTCGCCCTGAACCCCCTTGCTTGTCTCCT
>JAANBB010000767.1:0-11443 GCA_014621425.1 Cylindrodendrum hubeiense | reverse complement strand
CGACGCGAGAGAAGACCTTCTGTTCCCCGCCGCCCCGTGCGATTGTCGCCTCCCTGCACCATGGCGCCGCGCCAGAAGATTCGATTGAAGCTGACGCGCAGTTCCAAATCCACAGAGAGCACGCCGAAAGGGTTTGCCGACATCGAGGACGAGGCCATGCCCGACGCCGAGGCCGCCGCCGCCGACGAGCAGCAGCCGGTGCCTGATCTGGACGACGACGATGATGGAGACCACCAGCCCAAGGAGGAGTCTGGCGACGACGACGAAGACGCTGTCGACAAGGAAGACGAGGAGTCGGCCAAAGAACCCACGCCGCCCCCCCAGCCCGTCGTTCGACGGAAACGCCTCGGCCGCCCGCCTAAGAACCGACCGCCGGACTGGGATAACATGGTGACGGTGCCCGAGCGGGACGCCGACACTCCGCGGCGGCGCGGTCGCGGCGGATGGCGAGGACGCGGCGGTCGCAAGGGCGGCCCCTCAGCCCCCAAGGCTGAGCAGATCATCGACGCCGAGGGCACCGTCGCCGAGATCGCGGAAGACGAGTGCGTCCTCCCCGAAGACGCCGAGGGCGAGACCAAGGTCGACAAGGAGGGCAACCTCCACGGCGGGCGCGAGTACCGCTGCCGCACCTTCACGGTGCTGGGGCGCGGGAACCGGCTCTACATGCTGTCCACGGAGCCTGCGCGATGCGTCGGCTTCCGTGACAGCTACCTATTCTTCACAAAGCACCGCAAGCTCTACAAGATCATTGTCGACGATGACGAGAAGCGGGACATGATTGAGCGGGAAATCATCCCCCACTCCTACAAGGGCCGTTCGATAGGTATCGTCACCGCCCGGTCCGTGTTCCGCGAGTTCGGCGCCCGCATCATCGTCGGCGGCAAGCGCATATTCGACGACTACGGCGTCACCCAGGCTCGCGCTGATGGCGTCGTGGGAGGTCAGCTCGCCGATCCCGAAGACCACTTCATCGAGGGACAGCCCTACAACAAGAACCAGTACGTCGCGTGGCACGGCGCCAGTGCCGTTTATCACACCAACGTGCCCTCTGTGCCGGTTCAGAACGGCAAGGTCGAGTCCAAGAAGCGCAAGGTGAACGTCAATGATGTCAACTGGATGCTGGAACATGCCCGCGAGGCAAGGTACGTCGGGTTTCTTCCCTCTCAAGTAGTGCATGCACGGGAATACTAACAATTTTGCCTTACAGCACCTTCAACGCCAGCATCAATGCCATAAGGAAGCTCAACAATGCGGGCGTCTATGATATCCACACCAACGTGATGCAGTACCCGGTGACGATGCAGCCGACTCGAGCCCGCTTCGAGCAGGTCATGGACGAAGATGAGGAGGCTGCCAAGGACATTGCCGCATTCCCCCCGATCCCACCCAAGATGGCTCGCAACTTCTACGTCGCCGACACGTACTTTGCGACGCCGTCGGCTGGAGTCGTCTCGGCGGCGGACAACCAGGCCGAGTCTGCCGACTTCCTGGCGTCGTTTAGCGGGCTGTCAGCTGTGTCCGACGATGTCAAGGACCTGCTGCCGCCCGAGTGCCGCAAGGCATTTGACCAGGCCGTGGGCAAGGAGACGACGTGGCGATCACAATGGGGCCTGGAGAGCGAGAACATGTCGCGTCGCCAGCCCGTCATCGACAAGGCCATTGTTCCGTACAGCATGTCATGACGGATTCTCTCTTCTCCAGCTTGTCTCAAGTCCATGCTTGTTGATTTTTCTGGACGATGAGCGTTAGAGGATTGCTGATTTTGCTGTATACTACAATCACCACAACCCGCCCGCCACCACTGCTACTACGAACGACAAGCATTGTTTGGGATGGATGGATTCTGCCCGGAAGCTAGAATAGGCGTGCGCCGGGCTCGGCTTTGCGGTGCGGGTTAGGGGCGGAGGAAACAGGCGTTGGGGAGTCGTGGATAAACTCGGGGGTGGCTCGCTGATTTTGACTTGGAGATAGCAACCGGGCCAGAGAGGAGCCACACAGAGACAAGACAATTCGGAATACCAAAATGATATTACAAAGCCTTGCACCCCTTGGCGTGTGAGAATCCCCACGAGAATGGAACGCGTGAGAAGCAAAGGGGGGKGAGGGAGGGAAAACCCGCTCGTGTCCTGGCTCCCCTCGGCATCGGCATCGTCATCCTCGTCGTCGCCTTTCGGGTTTTCGGTAGTTCAATTCTCATGGACGGGGGCGCCGTGCCAAATTTTTTACCGCCCGAAACGCACCAGCATTTCCCGAAGCCGAACACGGCATTGGACTGAGAGAACAATGGGAGCGTCGCGTTCGGTGCAATACGAATAAGCTCCGTGGGGAGTCTCCATCGAACCCGCTCGGCACAGAGCAAGTGTTCTCGCGGGGGGGAGTTTAGTGAATTTTCTTCTTTTTTTTTCTTCTTCGTCGCCTTTACAGATGGCCTGATAGGATAGATGGGCCTCTTGGGCCTCTTCACGATGGACGACCTGGGTTTGGGTAGTCGAGACTCGAGACCCCCGGCCACGGCGCCGCACCGATCAAGGCCAAGGCCGGCGCTTGCCAACATCCCAACCCCCCGCTCTCTGTTCTTCTTTTACTCCTCACTGATCGCGGACCCCTGCCCCACGCGGTGGAGTGACAGAGCTGCTGCAGGTCACGATGGGGTTCTTTTTTTATTTCACGCAAAAAATAGCTCCGAGCCCAGGCCTGGAATGGGGCTAAACGCTGGGAAGCAGAAGCAATGGAGAAACCTTGGCTGTGTTGGTCGTGGTCGCGGTGGGGTCAAACCCGTACCTTCACGTACATTCGCTCCTCTATCACTGGCCGCTCGCATGCCATGCAAGAGAGAAGCGGGCTGGCCGTGTTTCCATATGAGGGGAAGTGAGAGGAGAACTGAGAGGAGAACTGAGAGGAGAAGCCAGGAGACGCATGCCTGGCCCGCATTCGGGGCGCTTGCAAAGTTGCGTCCGATGCAGGCGGCAGTCGGATTGGAAAGCAGCGCGACGGCAAGTCTTGCGGTTCCGGGTTGATGGCGGGAATCTAGAGCGACCAAGCGGCCGGCATGATCTGACGGATGGGCCCTGGGCCAGGTTGGATTGGATTGGATTGGTGATCTCGGCCTCTTTGACCTCGTCGCCTTGCAGTTCGTCAGAGACGGTTCGACCGAACTGCCACGCGGCAGCGACTGGATGGACGACACGACATTCATCTCCAAGAGAGGCACGTCGAGGCGAGACATGCCCCTCTCTGTGAGATGCCTGCCTGCCGTCTAGATCTGCGCCTGCGAGCCGCCTGCGTCCGAGATTCGGACGACATTCTCGTTGGTTGGCGGCTCTGCGGTTCAAGTGAACGTGAGATCGTGACAGGGAGGGCAGGGTCGCTTGAGAAGTAATCATGACTTGGACCAATTGCTCCGAGAGTGAAGGGGCGGTTGCCAGGGACCCTCTCGTTGATGAGGTTAGCATAGGGCGTATGAGGCATCTCTCTATTTCGTGCTATAGCTACATCTGCTCGGCCATGGGGCAACCAGTCTTTGGTCAAAACACTTCAGAATGCAAGACCATCGAATGGGTGACCCATGAAAAACTAGGCGAGCCAGGCCCTAACCTGGGCATCTCATATCATCCGACTTGGTTCTCCGGGCTGATGCCTTCCGGGTGTTCCGTAGAGCATGTAAGACCTGCCTAGCATGAACGACTCGATCGTGGCCAGCGTGAGGAATATCACGACGTTGAACAACTAGATCCCAGGCCCTTTCTGCGATGGCCTGCCACGCGGCAGCCACTTAGCCGTGGGCCGTGGGCCGTGGGCCAGGTGCAGGCAGATTCACAATACAACTCGTCAAGACTCTTAATTTTGCCCAAGGGTTAACCTTAATAATCAGCCCCGGAGATGTCAATCCGGCGAGGGTCCAACGTCATGTGTCTCTCGCAGAACCGGGAACGTGTACGGAGTGACTTTGGTGACGGGTCGGGTTCAGGGTAGTAATAGGGTCCAGCCCGCTCCGGGACAACGAAACAAGGCATAATACACTGCGGTACATAATAACCGAACTGGCAGAAAACGGAAGAGCTCGGGAGATGGTGACTCCTCTGTCTACTAGTTAGGCATCGATGAGTCGCGTTGTGTCATGAACAGAGGGTGTCGCCTCCTTCGTCGTCATGGGAGCGATGATCAAGAAACCTGTCGACATTTGTCCCCGGGACGGAATTGCTCACGCCGCCGAGTGGGACTGGGATGTTGAAATACTGGGATTATCGGATACGCGAGGGCGGATGAGTCGAGCCAGAGTGTGGCCTTCACTCCCCTTGTTGTTCCATTGCGTGTGTTGCCGCCAGTGGCGGAAGCGCTCTGTGCCCCTCGTCCACGTCGGCGGGTTCACTAGGATGCATGATGACGCCTGGCCTCCCCACGGCTTGCCCGCGGCCTGCCCCATGGCCTATCCAGCCTGCCGGTCGGGGATTGGAGGAACGGTCGTCGGAGGGCATTGTGCCCTTGTGCCCTTGCGCCCTTGTACAGCACGCATGTGTGTACTCCGTATGTATGTACCCGACCTGTCCTGGATGGAGATGGCTGCAGGATGGGTGGGAGGGCCGAGCGTGGGAGTCCGGCAGCTATCTGCATCGAGCATCGAGGCAAAAAAGCAGATGCGTGAGGACACCCAGAATACCCACAGCAGAGGCCCGAATACAGTAGTCTCGACGCCTAATCGACTGTCGAGTGGTGTGGCAACGACTCGGAAGGGTGGACTGACTGTCCGTGACCTGCCTAGGCTGTCGTTAACGTAACGCACCTCACCTCATCTCAGCTAAGCTGGCACTGCTATTGTCTGAAGCCCAGAAACCCAGTCAAGAAGAGGCTTGAGGCCAGAGGAAGGCTCCGTCGCCCGTTTCGGCCGCCGCCAATGTTGCTGACCCGTGTCGCCGGACGAATCGTGACGCGACGGATGCCCCGGCCATACCACCGGTGCCCGTTCCGCCGGGAACTTGGGAGCCTGTTCCATACTGTATATAGATGTTACAGTACATGATCGATGTGTGTGCCATGTTCACCTGGTAGGGGGTGAGGCTTTGGGTCAAGTACTGGGCAGCACTCGATGCATCGATCCCCGGGATGCTCGGTTCTGGATTCCTGATCCCCCGAAGGTGAACCCAACTGAGGGTGTCGTCGCTGCGGAAGTAGACGTGCCTACGCGCCCACGCGGCCCCCATGCGCTGCCTGTCACATATCCAGGCCCGGAAGTTCCCAGAAACCCAGTGACCAGCGACTACGGATGCGGAGGACTCGGCCAGGCAGTGGACAACCAGTCAGCTGGTCCCGTGGCAACGCGCTTGCTGATGCTGTCACCCTCTCGTCGCTTCCTCCTTCGTCCTCCCAATGCGACGCTCGTTGCTCCGATGCATGCAGGCGTGCCACTGGTGCAGGAGGTCAAAGGTGACCATGGCAACATGGATAAGAGGTGCCTGCAGAGCGAGAGCAGAAGGCATTGATCACTCGGGCGACGGGGAGTCGCTATCTCGGCCTGGTCCAGGGTAGCAGATTGGAGGATTGAGCGCTTCTCGCTGCCAATGCTCTTGTTCCGGGATAGCCTCGGATGTATGCATACTGATTGAACTACCATCATTGACGCCTCTCCATCTGTTGTCTGGCTACTGAATGGAGAAATCTAGTCTTCCATAGTCGTCTCTAGCTTTTGGCCCTGCTGAGCTGGTGCAAAGTGCACTTGTTTCCTCGAAGCGCCGCTTCCATGTTGGATTGGATGCCCTTGCGGCTCACTCACCGCCTCTGAATAATCGCCCTACCTTCTGACCACGAGCGGCTGAGAGTTGGGAGCCAACTCGTCGAGTTGTCGGGTACTGTCATGTATCGTTGTAGACGAAGTACATTTGTCCATGTACCGCTATTTTTGCCTCAATAAATTGCGGGCGCCTCTGCATCCGAGAAGAGAAGGGCTGCAACGCTAGACGAGCTGTACGGACACAGTCCTGTGCCAACACCTGAAGATTGAGACACACAGCAAAGAACGCCCATGACCAATTTCATGAATGAGCCAGCCGTCCACCAAGACCAATCATCGTACGTCGATCGGCGTCAGAGAGAGAAAAAAACTCATCTGTTGAGTTTGCCTCAATGACGAAAGTGGGTGCATGCAACATGGAGTCGTGACTCCATCGTGATCCATACCCCGAGTCCGGTTCAACACACACAACCGACAGAAGTCGACGGCGTCGTGGCGAAGGCGGCCAGTAACATCGTCGACGTAGTACTGGTCAGTGGGCGGTCGGCGTCGAACCGGTAGTGCAGCCTCGATTCTCGGAACCCGCCCATCAGAGACGCTTTCACCAAGACGATGAAGCGCCGGCCCGTTGGCGAGTTCCGGGGTGCGTGTCCATGGTGTCGGCAATGTCTTCGCCCTGTCACGCGAGTAAGGAAGGCGTTCTTGCGGTGAGGATTGGATGGCTGTGCCCCACTGCCCAAGATCGGGCGACATGCAGGTAATACTAACATCCTTAGCCGTTGGAGAAGCGAAGAGGGCCCGTGGCATTTTCATTCTTTGCCTCTCTAAAAGTTCGCGCTGCAGATTGTCACCTTGCAGCATCTCGGCGGTCTGGACGCTTCCTTGGCCGTGGCGTTGTCCATCTTCACTGTCTTAGTGCGACTTGAACGATTTCCCAGTCCTCCGGATCCGCCTGCCACACCCATCCGGCGAGGTAAACCAGTGCTGGCAAATTGTTGACTCGTCGCTGGTTGAAAGTGACGACCAGCGTTCCCTTTAGCTTGATCGCGCTTGTTGACCTGTTACCCCGCCCCAGATAGACGATGGGCTTGTAGTTTTCATGATGCGGGTGATGGTAGCTATAGTGGTATCCAAAGCAAAGTCCAGTCCAGTCGAGTGCTGTACATGTGCGATCACTCCAGCAATCTATGAACCCGGGGCAGCTGGGAGAGGGTTGATGCTTCAGATCGCTGATGCTCATTTGTCAGGGAGCAGCAGCATGATACTCGATTGCTCTCTGTCGGTCTTGCCAACCCCTGGAACAAGACCAGGATATCTCATTGATGGTAGTTCTGTCACCCCAAGTTCAAGGTTGTGTGGGAAGCTGGTCTCGTCTCATAGGTCCCTGTGTCAATCTAATGGACCCTTCATCTCCAGGGTTGCCAATTCTGTGGCTCTAATTGGGTACGAGGGCCGCTCGGTGTCGTCTGAAGACATTTGGTTGCCAGGCCCTTGGCCATGGAGCTTGACAGTTGCTGTCGTCCTGAACAGTTGTCAATGGTGCCCCCTCCCGACGCCGAAGACATTATTCCCGGGACACTCCTTGACTCGAGTTCACGCACGCTCACACGGACCGCACACAAGCTGGTCGTTCAAGTCGATTCTCCCGAGTTACCCTTGATCAAGGTTGTGGATTTTGAAGATATTTCCGTGAAGCAGACATCTTTGTGTGGGGTTTGACGGTCAGGCATACTACGTAGTAGGTAGTGTGTTTTGACCATGTCAGCCATTGCAGGCTTGACTACCAGATCGACAACAGCTAGCCCAAGCCTTCCGGCACTATTTTACTACTAGACATGCGCTCAGCGGTTAGCGCTGGGAGGCGTTGGTGCAATTGATGGTTCCTCGTTGCAGAGCTGCACTTCTTCATCTGCGACTGCCTAGGGGTCGGACTGGGGGCGGCGCTGCGGACAGTGATGTAAATTGGCTGTCAATATCCCTTACAAGAGAACCCGTACCCCCTGGAGATGGGATTCCGGCCGCCTGTCCGCAGGGAAGCAAGACAAGTTGATTCCTTCGGAGCCTTGCAACCAGGTACTGGTGTTGGCCTGAGTCGCTGGCGTGGCACTGGGATTTGCTCACTTGCGCGGCAGGCAGCGTCGGCTGAAAGACTGCTAATTGAAACGGATATTGCAAGGTGTTTTGCACCATACATTGTGTGCCGGCCCCCCAGTTGTGTTCACATGGTACTATGGCTGAGACGGAGAGAGTGGTTGATGAATCAAATCTCCTGGGGAGCGATGCCATTGGCCTGTAATCTGCTACCTCTGGCCCCCATCCTGCGGACCCAAATCTCCTGGGGTGGGTGGCCAGGGGAGGCGCCGTTGGATGACAGACCAGTCGTTGGTGTGTGAAGAGAGAGAGCAGCGGTGAATGGGCTGGGGAAGTGCGATGGGAGAACGTGACGTACATTGCGCGCATCCGCGCCTGGCTGGTGCAGGCAGTCGAGGCGGGAGCGGTGGCTGCGGTGGAGCATGTCGCGTGAAAGAAAGGGGTTTGCTCCTTGATGCACATCTGTACTCCAAGGCGCACCGTTGCCCGTCGAGTGATACGCTGCCCTCAGTGGACCTGAGGCATTTCTCTCCGCATTCTCCATCCAGGGTGGCACAATAGGCAAACGACAAGAGCGATGGCGGAGCTGCAGGTGATCTCAGCTACTGTTCTGAGGTATCGACTTGATGGGGGAGTTGGATGGCTTCGCATGTGCGACTCCGGCAGCGGGGAGGATTGAGGTGGCTCTCTGGCTGAATCATCTTCGTATCCCACGACTGTGCCTGTGTTGAGTGACCAAGGGTTGTTTTCCTGGGCTTTGTTATTTACACAATGGTGCTGACGGGCACGCGAGGCATTCGTCGCCCCAAGGTCCAGCGAAATGGCTGCGGGCCAGGCTGTGGATTGCTCAGTTTGCTAGGCTGAACTTGTGAATGTCCAGGCCGAGAGGCACCAGTCCGATTGAGGTGCGAAACACCTGGGTTTCGTGTCTCGATTATCCCAGCCGCCACCACTTGGTGAGTACCTGACGTGCAGCAGACTTGCTGACGCCCCGTCCACTTGCTTGGACAGTCGGCGCAGCGCCAGGACCATGGTCCCACTGGGGCTTAGGCGTCAAGAACCGCTATGCTAAGATGGCTTGATGGGAGAGTGTCGAGGAACCTCGACCCACAGTGGAAGAGATCCTGGTCTGGGACTCGCCATGCCATGTCTTGCCCCTGTTGCCCTGGTCGCCCCTTGAACGGTGAGGTCTGATCGACGGCGTGTGAAATCCCTGCAGGCAGCGGCGTAGTACCTAGGTACTTACCTCACATCCGTCTCTCTCGACAGTACTCCAGATGGTACGTACCGTGAACTCCAAGCCATTCATCCTCATGCGTCCCGTGCATGTGGTGGATGGGACGAAGGGTTTCTGGAAGCACACCTCGAAGGCTAGTCCTGCCACCCCTTCTTCATTTACGCCCCATCAGCCGACCAAAGAAAAGCCAGAAGGGGGACTGAGACGAGGACACGATTTGTACCTTTGAGCCGTGCTTGGAGGTGCACCGTGTTGTTGTTTTTGTGGTTTGTTATGTTGGGTGGATGGATGCCACAGGAGACGCAGGCAGGGGAATTGTTTGGGAGGGGGCCAATCTCCCGGCCAAACACAGCGGCACGGCGCATGGCAAGAATTACCCTGATGTTGATGCAGGCAGACGCCGGGCCAGAATGCTGAGGGCTGATTGACGGCTGTCGATGATGAAGATGATGACGAGGTGGATGAAGTGGTCGGGAGCTGCGTGGTGGACGCCACTAGGAGAAAGGCGAGCAGGTCAGTGGCTACAGTGTTTGCGTGGGAAAAAGCCCCAGGGCGGGTGACTGATGAGTGGTGATGAGTGGTGAGTGACTGGTAAACTGGTGACGTCCTTCCAACCACCCGATGCTTCTAAAACCAAACCCATTGGCCACACACGGACCAAGTGACGCACCCCCGGGCCCCGAGAGGGAAGGAGCGCCTCCGAGAAGGAGGCCCCGAGAAGGAGCCCCCGAGAAGGAGCCCCCGAGAAGAAGGGCAACCCCGGCAACGTCAAGATGCCCCGGCAAAGAAGGTACAGTACGGATGCTCACTACGTAGGTCCTTTCTAACTTTGGAAACAGAAGTATTTGCGGATTGGGTGTGTTGCCGCTGGTGTGCGCAATATTATTAACATTATTCACGTCGCAGTGGGAGAACGGCCTCGTGGATCCGACCAGCCTCCAGGCTTGGCCTTGAGCCGTACAAGAGACGCCCGTCGCGGGACATATGTCGGAAGGGACGAGCATCAGCATGGAGTACTGCATGCAGGAGGAGTCTGGATGCTTCAGCCCGATCGCTGAGTGGGCAGAGGGACGGTTGAGTCTCCTCCCAGCCCGGTTCCCACTCCCATGTCGAAGGTCGGTGGAGCGCCCCCTCGCCTTCGCCCCGAGGACCCAGGCCGGCCTCCCCCAGGCCCCCAGATGCCATCAGCTGAGTGGTCAGACTGCCAGAAATAGTGTCCACAGCCCCCGAATTTGAGGCCACGGACTGCCAAGGGTCATCCATCGGCAAGCACAGGCGTTAAAAAAAAAGGAGCCCCGATCAAACGAAGTGCGTGAGTGAGCGAAAAAAAAAAGTTACCAAGAACCCGACCCCCGGACAGCCGACAGTCGGGTACCTCGAGGTCGGGCTGGGCCCAGGGTATCTGTACGTACCGCCGGGGAGGATGACCAGGGGGGTTGTTCACTGGGAAATGGGCAAACACATGGGACGGTCGGCTTGCTCGCGGAATGCAAATGAACCACAGCCTCCTGGACGCCGGAGAGACAAAGGTGCCGGTTTGCTCACCTGGCGGCCTGGGCTGGCTCGCCTTCCTGACGTCGACTAAGCACATTGTCAAACCCACTGATGCTGTCCGTCTGGAATACGAGGTATGGAGTACTGGAGCGCGCGTACTTTGTGCGTACATACATAGTAGGCATGATACGTATTCGTAGTCCATCCATGGCAGCGCAGGCAGAACCAAACTTCGGCAACCAAGCAGATCAAGCACTCATGGGGCCACTCCAGGCCAGGCTTGATTGAGAGCAGCCCCGGCCCAGGTAGGCAAAGTAGGGCCTGCGAAGCCGAATGTACTGTACTGCCTAGGGGGCGACCGGCATGTCTGCTGGGGGCCTGCGCCTGGACACCTTGCCTGACTGGACTGAGGTGGTGGAGTGGTGGGCTCGGTGGGCTCCTTGGTGGTGTGGGCTCCATGGTGGTGCAGTAGTACTGCGACTGTGCTGGACGGAGCACGGCTGGGCGAGGAGCGAGAGGGGAGCCAAGGTACCGGCTGTACGAATACTGGTGGGCAGGTACGAGGTACCGGCGGCACTGTGCGGTGCAGGCCGAGAGGAGTGGTCACCGGACTACGGCGGTGGTCGAACTGCCCGGGAGTACGGAGTACTTCGTACACAGTGGGTGGCTCTGGGTGGCTCTAGGTGGCCCTGGGAGGCCCTGCCCTGCCCTGCCCTGGGCGTCCCTTGCCTTCCCTGGACAAGCCCGCTTGCTGCCGTTCGCTCGCTCGGTGCTGGCTGGCGCGCTACGTCCGGCCACTGGCCACTGCCCACACTGCCCACACTGCCCAGCCCACAGGCCACAGGCCACAGCCCACAACAACCGGCCGCCCAACCGTTGCGCTCTTCTGCCGCGAG
>JAANBB010000766.1:0-11480 GCA_014621425.1 Cylindrodendrum hubeiense | reverse complement strand
GACTCGCTCTGGCAACGCTGCGCACCGGAGCATCAGCGCAATTTCCGTCGCGGGCGAGACAGGGCAATCGACGGCGGACACCCGCCCCGTCGCAAAGTCGCACCTTGCCAGTGCGCGGAAACCAGCGGTGAATCAACCGTCGGCGTTTACATGCGCGCTGCAAGCACTGCAGGTCCCCGGGGCTCAAGCCCGCACACAGCCTCCTCGGCTGCCCGTCTGTCGAGCGTGGACGGGACAAACAGAGCACAGCGCCAACCACGTAGGCTCGCCGTGCCCACTCGCCTGCTTCGACTCTCGCGCGCGCAGGTAAGCGGCATGGGGGGCATTGGGGCAATGGGGCTTGCAACGCTGGACGAACAACGGCCCCCATCCCGTGGTGCCACCGGTGGCCGGCACGCCAATCAGCGCCCGCACCCGCGTCGCTGGGCCGGCCCCCAGCGCTGTGCTCAGTGGCAGCGTGCAGCCTTCTAGGGCTGTGCTGCGTCGAGGTACGGCGCTAGCGAAGGCTATTGGACCCCGTTTGGGCGGCGAGCGTCCATCGGGATCCGTTTCCAGCGCTGTCCCAGGGGGGTTCCGTAGGGCGAGCGAGGCCAGCCCAGTGAGCCCAGGGCCCTGGCGAGGCTACGGTCAAGTCCGCAGTCCACTATCCGGTCCGCTATCCGCAATCCGCACCCTGGCCGCTTCCTGTTCGCCTCCACCGCGTCGGGGGCTTTACAGATGTACAGTACCTATCAGACCCTGGTGCTGACATTCAACCCATCCCCATCCACCTCGTTTTCTTCCAGCCGCCTCGCCCTTTTACTCAGACACTTCTCTGCTCTGTCATCGCACAAATCTCACAAATCCCACGCGCTCCCTGGTCAAATTCAGCCCGAGATTGCGCTGCGAGTCTCTCACCACCGGCTCGTCCCGCTCGACTCGCTCAGCTTCCGTCCGACCTCGCAGTCGCACACCTCGTCCTCCTCGTCCTCGCGCCCGCGTCCACACCTACGCTCTTCGAACAGTCGACTCCTGTCCGCCCCTCATGTCCCTCGACGACTAGCAACTCGCCGCGCCTTGCCAGCAAGCTAGCCCCGAAGCTCCCAAGCCCCCGGAATCTACTCGCAACCATGCATCTGCCGTGCTTTGGGTCCCTGGTATGTTCTCCGAGTCTCCGATGACGGTCCGCAAAGATCGCGACGGCCGACGCTGACTATATTCAGCGGCGCTCCAGGGGGAAAGGCGACAATGAAAAGCCACCTAGGCGACAGCGGACAATGTCCATTCTCGCCAACTCCAACTCCAAATCCACAAAGTTCGTCCGGCGCATGGTTGGCATGTCTATTGGAGTCGTAGCTCCGGCTCATGCCCACAATGTCTACCCGAACCCGACGTCCAAGATACCCGACGAATACTCCAACAGGACTCGAGGAGGTATGGCTCCGGCTCACAACGTCTGCCCGAACTCGATGTGTAAGATGCCCGACGAATGCTCCAGCGGGACCTCGACGCAGCCCTCGACGCAGCCCTCGCCACACATTGAGATTACAACCCATATGCACGATATCCTCGAACGAGTATACACCGAATTACGCGGGACCCTCCCTGCGCTTCCTCGGGACAAGTTTGCCGAGTTCTTGGAGAACGTTCAGGGCGAGACCGATGTCAAATTGGGCAAGACGGAATACTCTTTGGGCGATTTCCTCTACACCTTGGTCTATGACTACCCGTGGGAAGCTACGGGACCTCTTCCAGACAAGGATCTTTCGAGGCCTCTCACAAATTACTTCATCAACAGCAGCCACAACACTTATTTGAGTGGAAATCAGCTTGCCTCCGTCAGCTCACCAGAGGCATACAAGAAGGTCCGTGGGCCTTTCTACAAACCGGATCCCACTTGCTAACGCATGTCACAATAGGTTCTTCGAAGCGGGTGCCGTTGTATCGAAATTGATGTCTGGAATGGCAATGTGAGGACATCACCAAGCAGCTCCAAGTCTGCCAAAGGGCACGGGCGCGGCCTCTCGGGTAGTTCGTTCCCCAATGCGGCCACGGTCGTTATGGACACCGTCGGGGATACTGTTCAATACCTCAGCGACAGATCAGGGAATCGGTCTCGAAGTGCCAGCGCTACCAGTCGATTGGAAACCGAGCCCTCTCCGAGGTCGAGCACTCAGTTCTCCGTGGATCCCAAAGAATCTCCCGATCGTGTCGATACCCCTCCTCGGCTGGGGAGACCTCGTGTACGACAGCCACCACCACCACAGGGCGAGCCGATTGTGACGCATGGCTGGACATTTACCGCCCCATGTGGCTTCCGAGAGGTGTGCCAGGCGATTAAAGAGGCCGCATTCGTCGATAACGACCTGCCTATTATCATCAGCCTAGAGGTTCACACAGACACGGACCAGCAGGAAGTAATGGTGAAAATAATGAAGGAAGAATGGGAGGGGATGCTCCTGGATGCCCCGTTTGATGGCTGTGACCCCAAGTTCAGGCTCCCGAAGCTGGGGGATTTGCGGAATAAGATTCTCATCAAGGTCAAGAAGGCCCACGCCAGGATTGTGGTACCGCCTACCACGATGGAATTGCCTGCAATTTATGCTCAGGACGAGGACGCTTCTGGTTCCGAGGACGAGCCTGAGCGTCCTTGGCTCATCTCAGGTTCCTCAGCACCTGGCTCCATCCCTCCAGATTCCAAGAGCTCCAAAGTTCCCATCTGCGAAAGTCTTGGTGGCCTGGCCATCTATACGCGAAGTCAGCATTTCAAGAGTCTCGAGACGCCAGAGGCCAAGATCCCTCCTCACATCTTCTCCATCAGTGAGAACCGCATCCTCGAGCTCATCCAAAAGCAGCATCGCGAAATGTTCACCCACAACAAGGGCTACTTCATGCGGGCCTTTCCTGCGGGGCGTAGGATTGACAGCTCGAACCCCGACCCGAGCCTCTTCTGGCGCGGCGGCGTCCAGATGGTGGCCATGAACTGGCAGAATGTCGACGAGGGAATGATGCTCAACGAGGGCATGTTCGCCGACACCAAAGGCTGGGTCCTCAAGCCCCCGGGCTACCTAAGCTCCAATAAGTCAGCCGAGACCCAGAGCGAGGCCGCGCCTGGTCGCACCATGAACCTGAAGATAACTGTCCTCGCCGGCCGGCAGATCCCCGCCCAGGAGGGCGACGCCAACGACAACACTCGTAGCACCAGTACCATGCGCCCTCTCATCAAGGCAGAACTGCACGTTGGGAGGCCCGACGAGACGGAGCGGGTTGGTGAATGCAAGTACAAGCAAAAGTCGGAGGTGGGCAAGTCGGATCACCCTATTTTCGGGTCACAAGGCTCGCTCCTCGAGTTCCTCAACATTCCCAAAGTCGTGGAAGAGCTGGGCTTCATCAGGTGAGTCGTCATACTTTTTTCTTTCGCAGATCTGGCCTTTCCGCACCTCTTCAGCCGCCCTTGCGTCGGCATTGTTTGTTATCGCTCTCTTCGTCGATTGGGTTTCCTGGACAAGATCGCAAGCATCGCCGCCGCATCGCGGGATCGGAAACATGGCTCAAGTCATGGCGCGGTGTTTGGTCTTTCCCAGAGTTGGGCAATGGATGAGCTGTCAGGAGTCGCCCACACGGGTTACACGGGTTCCCTCCCAGCTCACAATCTCATTGGTTGGAGCGTCAGTTTCGCAGAGACACAGCTTCGAGGGCCTCACTCTCATGCGGCCCACTCAAATTGTGAGACATGAGCATATTCCCGAGAAACCTTCCGCGGCGGCGGGTTCGCGTCCGGGCGCCTGGTTCAACTAGGCAATTTCTGAGGGGATACACATGATCAGATAATGACGAAAGCTTCCAACGAGCTGCCGACGAGTGTCGCCAAGCGGGCCAGTCTATCGGGGAGCTGCGTTCGTGGATCGCAATTACGGCTGGGCGGCTGCACGTTTCTTTTCCGCATAGCACTAACTCGTTTGTCCTACCTCTAGGTTCAAGGTTGAGGACGACTCGACGAAACTTGTCAGCTCTCCACTTCTCGCCTGGGCTTGCATCCGCCTAGACCGCCTCCGTAGCGGCTATCGATTCGTGCGCCTCATGGACTCTCGTGGCCATCCCGTCGACGGCGGGAAACTGCTCATCAAGATCGAGAAGACCATTGCATAATCTGCCGCTCATCGCGACGGCAATGGCGTAGGAGCCACGGTGCTGAACGATTGTCGCTCGCCTAATCGACTCACCGACCTTGGCGCGCGTCGTTTGTGTCTCTGGGTGTAGCGCGCTACGGCCCGATATTGGAGGGACTGCTGATGGTGTTCCCCTGACACCAAAGCCCAGGTGTTCTTTTGCATCACGCGGCTTGCGACCATGGCTCTTGGCAGGCTATTATTTTTTCCATATATTTGCGGAGTTGACAGATCGGCGTTTGGGACACATCATCTTTTTTTGTTTGTTTGTGTGACGGAGGGTATCTGATAGACATGTTTGCAGCACCCCGGGGCATTATACACGGGACCCAGGACGCATGTGTGGGAAAGACACCAATCTGGAGAAAGCAATATCGGAGTTAAGGCCACCTGGAGTTTCTGGAGCTTTCCTTTTGAGTCGCTCGCCCCTGTCGTTAGAAGGGTGGGTTGCATCCTGGTTGGATCCCGGAGGCGATCCTGTGATGGTTGTTACCTGTCAGAAACAAGCTGAAAGAGATGGCTTTTGTTCACCTGGATTTTTGGACAAGCGCAATATCATAATCACAATCACGTAGCCTATGTGTAGGTGGCTTGCCTGCATATGTTTCCTGATGATGCGCCGGCATCAAGTCTCCGCAAGCCCCCCGGAGCGGAGCCTGATGGCCGAATCGGTACATCCGTCGAGATTTGTCGATCCCAGAAGTGTGGTTCCAGCCAGCCTCGTATCAGACGGCCGGGACGCCCGATTGCCATTCAGGAGGGGGAGCAGAGGGATCGTCGTGGCTGTGCCCAACTGGGGCAGCACGAAGCTTGATAAGCCGGAGAAGGACGGGCGGCAGGATTGCTTTTTCTCCTCGAAGCTGCCCACTGTTTCGGTTGATGACAGTGGCTGTCTTGACCGAGTGGCCGGGAACGCAGTCTACCTCTCTGCCACGGGCTGCAGCAGATGGCGGAGGCTGGCGGACACACAAAGGCCCGCAGGAGTCACTTGGCTGCTCGGCAAACCCTGCAAAGGCGGCCGCAGCCTGTCTTCAACAGATGCCGGTTTCGAATCGCTGCAACGACCCCCCTCCCGCAGGCCCGGTCGGGTTTGGCCTTCTGGGGATGATTCAGGTCTCGCGATCTGATTGCCTTCAGCCAAGAAATGCAGGGCTAGAACGACATGGACCACGGATGACTCGAGTCGAGGGTGATGTGCAGTGTATTTTCGCCGACCTGAGACACCTCACTCAGGCTTGCCTACTGCCGCTGCAACTCGAGGATTGTGCATCGTCCTTATCAGCTGAGATCGTCCATGGCATTACCACGGGTTTCGTCAGGTGCCGGGTCTGGGTCGCTCCAGTGATGGTAGAGCAAAAGGAAGCTTATTGTTGTGTCATGGAATCCAGAGCTCTGGAATATCTGAGTGACAAACCTCGGGCGATGTGACCAATCCGCAGCGCTTCAACTGAAGCAAGAGACGATCCCTGCGCCGTTTGCCGTCTGACAGCGGGTTGCATTCCGTCCAGTATCAGCCTGCATGGGGGCTATCACGGCTACGAGCGTCGTCGGCGCCTCCTCGAAATACCAGCAGCCGCGGAGCATGGAGAATCCTGGTATAGCGCAACTGCGACAATCAGGCAATATTGGAGGCGACATGGCAGAAGATCGATAGTCGTGGCGGGTAGATGCTGAGATGCGGCTAGTCTGCGCATTGCAGGTGTGGCAGCAACGCGGAGGATCATCCGTTCCCAGCCGTGGGGTTGAGCAGGGGTTGCCTGTCGAGCTTCGGGCCAGGTGCAGGCCGCCAAATTTCCGGCCGGTCCATAACGGAGAAGTACTCTGCACTCAACGCCGGTCCATGGGCCATTGATCAAGCAACCCATGCGTCCTGTGCGTACGGAGCATGGTCCAGGCCGGGTACCGTGTCCGAGGAGGGGCAGCAAGGATGCTGTAGCGCTGCATATCTAATCTGCAAGGCGTGCAAAGTCGAACACGGGTTGCAAGAACCTTCTACGTCAACACCAGTACGCCGACGTGATGTAATCCTTGATGATCGTGGGTGGGTCTTTGTTCTTGACGAGATGGGATGATGCGAAAGTCAAAGACAAGCGACAGGGAGCGCGGGCGGCTGCGAATCTAGAGCCGGTCTGGACTCGAGTTGTACGCGTTGTGCGACCTCTTGCTGTTGATTTGTGACCTGGACCGGCTGTCAGATGGACTGAAATTTTCCACCCTCATAAGCACGTCATTAAACATAATAAACGGAGTCGCGGGTTGCTTCTTCTCCACATTTCCCCCGTCGAAGGTGTTTCCAAATGCCCCTCATCCCGTTCCAGACTTTCGTCTAGGGCCATCGAGTTGTCAATCGGTTGGTGTTGCCTGACTTACAAACTGTAATGTACCTTCGTGATTGGATGCCTTGTCAAGATTTGGAACAGGGTTGTGACTTGGTCCCCCTGGCCTGGGGTTCCTGGTTCCCAGAGCCGGACTAATGTCAACCTGGCCAGGAGTTTGCCTCAATAACCGCTCTTCATCTACTGTTCACTGCCAATCGGTATGATTCGGGATTTCAGAGCTGCAGAAGAGCGACGGGGAACGGGGAACGAGGAAAGGGAAAAGAGCTAACAGGGATGAATGTGGTGCACGTTGCGGAAGTCTGTAACAGAGCGGCGACAAGAGAGAGTTACCGATGCAACCACGGGGCTGCAATGAACCATGCTGCGGCACATGCGGGGGCGGCGGGCATCACACTTCTTCAATGCCGTTGAATGCATATGCACACAGGCGAATATCACAGTTGTCGCACTGGAGATTGGCCTCACAGGCGCTGACTGCAGTGCGACAAGCTATGACAGCCAGAAAGACCCACTGGTGGTGGGTGACTCCAATGCAAACTAAAGAAGCTTGGGTGATTCAGCCGCCAGGGGAGGGGTTTTGGTCTCGTGATGCGTCGGGTGGATGTACTTTGGAATGGAGCGCGCGAGAAGTTCTATCGTTAGTAACCGAAGAATTTGCCAGCCCCTGCCTGGCTGTAATCTATGTCCGTAGCTGTGCCCAAGGTGTGACAGTGGTCCCGTGATGATGCTCGTCTGTGGGGTCCGTATCCTCACCACTGAAATGACCAGCAACCGAACCCAAGCCGTGACCTGTCCTCAACAAGACTTAGGGCAGATTGCTTGGCACAGACTGAGGATGCCCTGCAAATCCAGAGGGATCGCTGCGTCAGGGCTACGACACTTGCCATGCGAATCGTTTGGGAACTGTGGGTGAGGGAGGGTTGAAAACGGGGTGGTGCCCTGCTTGCTTCTGCCAAGCAGAAGCAACTGCCGTCGTCTGCCGACTGGGAGTTGTTCTTGGGCCTGGCAGGCAGATCCAAGCTGCAATTGCCCCGGTTTCTAACTGCGTAACTGCTCGTATCGCCTTTACTGATTAATAACGAGTAGCGTCTTTTGCTTCCTTTTTCTCGCTCGTGGATGGTGGAGCACTAGAGTCTCGCCTGTAGCCCTATATCGAGATTAGCAGCTGTCCTTAGCTGTAGAGAGAGGTAGGGGGCTGCGTGAAACTCCGAGCTGCGAACATGAAAGGATATCAGGCCTATTGGCGATCGATGATTGATGTCGTACAGCAGGACGTGCGGAATATGTTTCGGCAAATCCACTCGACCCAAAGGGCGCCAACGGCGTTCGCGTTCTCGGTCATCGCCTATTACCTTAGGGCAGGAAGGCCGATCTGAAGGAGAGATGTGATTGGAGTGGAGCAGAAAAAAAAGCAACTAGGGACAGAGCCGAATGCGTACCGAATATGCGCACCTAGATCGCTGGGATAAGTAACCTGTCAGGGGTCGAAGATGATCTGGTAGACACTGTATGTGGGGGTCAAAAAGCAAGATGCCCTGCTCAGCTGGCATGGGAGAAAGGCAAGTGTGTGCGCTTGCCCACCGTCTGTCTTTGATCCTGGTCGGGTTACGCCAACCCACTCGGGACCACTATTGTTAGGAACGGAGCTTGCGTGTCTCAGGCGGTGAAATAGCCGAGATGGCCAAAGTAAAGAAATCCAGAAATCTGGGGCGGTTGGGCTAGCGTCATGGGCGTTTTCTGACCGGCAAATGCGGGATGATGCTGCAAAGTCGACATATCATGAGGTGGTTTCTGATACGTCGCGGAAGCGGTGATGTCTAGTGTTTACTGATCTTAAGAGACAAAAAAGGCTGTCTCATCTGGTGGTTGGAGAGTGGACGACAATGCCGTGCGTGATGAAGATCAGGGCCTCGGGGCCAGTCATGTGCTACTGGGACCAGCAGTCGATCATGAGGTGGCAAAAAAAATAATATGCAAATGCAGTCCGTAGGGAGAAGCGGAGGATTCGAGGGTGCTGATGCGCGGCGTTGGCAGACGTGCTCCATCGTGCTTGGCTTCTTGGGTCCTTGAGTTTCTTGGGCTCTGGGCTAAGGCGCGGAGTGGGGAAGTGTTGGTGATTGACCGCGCTGCTGCCCATGAGGACGGAGTCCCTAATGCACACTCGCGAACGAACTGGAGGTCAAGGCGGCCACGAGGGCTCAAGGAAAGGGGCGCAGAAAGATGCACGATCCACGGAGGTTGGAGGACATGGCATGGGCCGAAGGGTGTCCCGATCGTGGCGTCGCAGATATGGTTGTGCTGATCGGCAGGTAACCACGAGGCGCGCCAATTGGTGACGACGGTTTTGGTTGGATGTGGATGAGACGGATGCCGTTGGAGCTATGGCACCCTGCGGCAGGTTCAGACCGTTCAGTTGGATGTCCGACGTCACTGTGGGATTTCGTCTCGGCCGAGGAGAGTCGTTGACTAGGTTAGTCAGCTGCACCTAGCTGCAACTACTCCGACTTACAGTCCGTCAGGTGATGGCGTCAGTGCCGAGGCGCGTGTCCGCCGTCCGACGGTGGGCTGCTGGGGCCCGGTGAGCAAAAAAGCAACGCCGGGGCCTTGACTTGGACCGGGAAAAGAAGCAAGGATTGATCTGGAAGAGCACCAGGTCGTAGGGTGGCGGGGGGTGGGCGTCGCAGAGAGGGCGTCACGGAGCGTGCTGAAGGATGGAGGAGCCGCGGATGCAGACGGGTTGGGCCTTGGGTCCGCCCAGGGCATGCGAGATGGGGGAGAACGAGGGTGCATGACGAGCGGGTGGGGGGGAATTGGCTGGGCTGCTGGGTTGCTGGGTAGAGGGAGGAGATGAGATTTGCAAGATCCAGATGGAGCGATGGATTGATGTGATGTAACGGTGTGATTGGAGACGGGAGTGATGGAGTACATGCGTAGCGTCCATCGACGAGACAGCGGACAGCAGTGCCGTGCTGAACTGTAGGGCACGACTCCATCCAACGGCAGGTGAAGTGGAGGACGAGGGAAGCATCCAGGGCGGCTACCCCTGTAACACCCGTCAAGGCTAAGGTACCGACGGGAGCTAGCCTGTGGTATTTCGTACCTTGGCCCAAGACCGGGTACCGCCCCTCCAGTAAATATACCTCAGGGATCTCAGTAGCCCGGGAGGCCCTGTCGGCCCTGTCGGCCCGCGGAGGGAAAGGCGCGGCCAGTCTCGAATAGCGTGGGAAGCGCGCAACCCGCCAGCGCCGCTCCGGCTGGCCCAGTGGCCGCCTAACTAACGGTCAACGGGCGACGCCAGTGTAACAGCAGGCTGCGTCCGTACGAAGCAGCTTGTTGCTTTTTGTCGGTTTGGCAGGGGGACTGGACAACCCAAGGGGCAGCTGCTGACCAGCACCATGGTCCGGAGGCCTTTTGATGAGACAGACGTTGTACAACTTGATCGCCGAGGCGGTCGATGTACGGGCTGTGCTATGGAATCTGCCGTCGGGTGAAGACCAGGTCAACCAACCTACATGCGTGCCAGCCCCGGATAGCAGGCGCTAAGAGCCCTTAGCACACATGCAGACTTTGCAGAGTGCTCGGTATCCTACCACGTATACCAGCCTGCCGACGTCTCTACTTGGCTCTTTTACTTGCCTCACGGACGACCTAACCTGGGGCGTCGATCAGCTGACAAGGCCAGACCCAGACCCGGACCGCAGCGCCGCAGCGGATGCCCCCAGGCAGGCTGGAGGCGTAGACCAGAGGACGCGCCGCTACTCTTACCTCTCAGCTTACCTCTAGCCTTGTACCCTGTCCCTCGCAACTCGACGTGAGCGGCGGCACTTGGCGGCTGAGAGCGTGCCCAGCCAATCCCGGCCGCAGGAGCATCCCATCCCAATGGGAGCCCATTCATATAACCTCGCATCAGGAACTAGCATCCCAGTCCTGGGCGTGGCCGTGGCTTTGATGCTGACTCTATTCGCTCTGCGGGCTCCATGGACTCCATGGGCTCCATGAAATCCTCAAGTTTGTTTGCCGGCTTCCTCCATTCCACTCTCGATTTTGATTACACGAGTGGGCCAATGTCCCTCCCAAGTGCTCTTGGCCCCCGGCTAGGAGGGTTCCGAAGTGCGACGTGCGTGTGCAGCAGCCCGCCTTGACCAGAACCAGCACTCGCGCGCCGCGGCAGTGGCCTCTGAGGCTCAGCTCTCCCGCTTCACACGTCACACTCGCTTCACTTCTCTCTCACTCCTCCGCCTTGCAAATTGGGCACCGAGCCTGGCCGCACGGCAACTTGCACATTGAGCCCCGGGTAATTGCTACGTGCCTCATTGCCTCATTGCGCCGTTGCCGTTGAGTAGCCGTTGCGCCGTTACGTCGTCATGCCGATGCGGTCCCTACACTCTGGAGAAACTCTGAGACCCCCGAGACTGAGACCACACACACCCCCGGTATCTTTCGGTGCCTTATCCATGCCCTCTCGTACTACAGTCCCGAGCAGAGGTCGCACAGGGTGCAGGCGTGAGTACTACGTACTGGGCACAGAATCGCGGTGGATCCGATGCTTTACGGGCTATGTGGAGATGTGGAGCCACCGACTCCAGCACGTCGGTGAGATTGCCTGATGCGCGGGCGATCACCCCAAGGGAAGGGTGGGCGATGAAGGGCCCTCTCGCCGACCCTTTGCCTTCTGGTGGCCTCCAGGGGTTAACCATTCCAGCGACCCGGTGCGCTTCCGTCCAGGTTCTGGGGTTGATGGCGACCGCGGCTTTGGGATATCTCGAGATTGCCTCTCCGAACAGTGGCCCCCGGCCATCTGCGCGCGCAAGGCCCAACCTAGTGTTCCTCGTCCAAGATCAAGCACCGAGTACCGAGTACCTGAGCTTGCCCGTGTGTAGTCCCTTGCGATGTGCAAAATCCCGCGTCGGCCCTTACCAGCAGCGGCGTCGTGGGCTCCTGGGCATCGTGACCCTGGGGCCAGCCAGACGAGCAGTCACATCTTTGCTTTTCC
>JAANBB010000765.1:0-11489 GCA_014621425.1 Cylindrodendrum hubeiense | reverse complement strand
GTGGGCTCTGAGGCAGTCGACGTCCAAACCGGGCCCTCAAACCGGCCGCTCAAACTGCCCGCTCAGCCTGGGGGCCTTTGTGGCGCTGGCGGGCTGGCTGTAAATCGGTAGTGTCGCCAGCCTGTTCGGTGCAGATAATGTCCAATCCCACGAGGCCATCTCAAACACGGGCTCTGCGGGCTGCTTAGGCTCGGAACCACGAACTCGACCAAGGGCCAAAAAGCATGGAACCAAAAGGAAGGAAAACCCCCATCAAGGCCCGCGAGCTACGACTCGGCTCGCCCGGGCTGTGCGACGAGATGATGGCGCTCCCTCGCTTTCCCTCGTGCTCGTGCTCGTGCTGAGGTGGGATCCAATAACGAGGGAAGACATACTACGTACAGTACCGTGCGCATCGCAAGCTCCGAGAATGTCGTGCATCACCGACCACGGCCCTATTTCGTCGCTGTCTACACCAAGTTCGATGCAGACACTCACACTGCTAGCTAATAGTAGCAACACGTTTCACCCATATCTCGGATATGTTGTGACACGGACGAGACACGGGGACCCGGAGCCACAGGCGCCCCCCGCCGCGATCCAACGCCGGGACCTTCTGCATTCCTCATTTCAAAACAGTCTGCGAGGAACTACGTAATTAATCTCTCCGACGTCAACGCTCCATCATCGTCATCGTCATTCCACCCACCGGGTTGGTTGCTTGCTTGAGAAGCTGAGCAGGATGGAGGCAACTGGGAGCTTGTGGCAGAAGCAATATAGAGAACCCTAAAGCCTACAACTCATCGTAACCCAAACTATCAAGACGGACTGTTCTGAGGTGCATGCTGGCGTGGTCTGCGCCGCTGCCACCATCCAATCCCAGATGCAGTGTACACGTCGTTGGCCATACGTAGTAGAGATGGAGAGAAAAAAGCAAAAATAGTAAAAACCTACCGTCTATTCAAGGCCCTTGTTTCGGGGTGTTGGTGGATCGGTGGTGACTCGGAAACAGTGGGTAGCGGCGGGCTCTGGGTAGGGGGACAAGGGGAATGTCATCATGGCGCTCAGGCGGGCACCAAGAGGCACCACCAAGAGGCACCAAGGCGGACACCGCAGCGGGACACCACAGCGAAACCAGGCCGTGTCGGGTACTTGTATCTGCTCATCAACGGGCTGGGGGACCTGGTCCAGGGCTCTAAACTCCAGACCCAGCGATCGGCTCATCATATCATGCGCCTGGCGCTAGAGCGTACATGGCCCAGCTGCACCCTGTGTCTTTGGCCCGGCTGGTTCCACTCTGGGCGATGGATATCTCGATGGGACGGCCGTTAATGGATCGCGGATGGGACAAGAGATGAGGGCGAGAGGAGGGAGAGCTTCCGAATGGCTGGCCTGTGCGGTAAACGCTTTTGGGCATGGTCTGGGGGGAGGGCAGGACGATGATCCCATTTTCCTTCAAGATTGATTTGCGGTCTCACGCATGCCGCATGCCGCATCCCAACACGACCTCCGCCTTCAACTCCCGGCGGCGAATGTCGCAGCACAGCCCACGTTATTGCCAACGAACCAGGCACCCTCTTCGCCGTCACAACCTACCACAGAAGGGCAATAGCGCACAGGACACCAGGCCAGTTGACGTAGGCCAGTGAGGAGCCCAGCGGACGGCCACCTGCACCTTGAGAACCACGGGGAACCAACCGACCGAGTCACATCCCATGGCTTCCTCCAAGGCGGCCGGGATCCTTGATCTGAGATGGAGGATCAGCACGCGGCATCATTCGCCCGTGTCCGCCGCCAGCTGGCCGGTCAGCCTCTACTGGCCGGTCTGCGTGTACTGGCCGGTCTGCCTCTTACCTCTTACTCGTAAATGGCAAACGGGTGACGGATGTCCCCCCCCCCCTCCCCTCTCAACCCCCATCCATGCCAATGCCATCTCATCCGCCGCATCAACTAATACGCCAGACCCCTGCACCGCGTCTTAGTCCCCCAAGAAGCAGTCCCAGATAAAAACGAGGCAAGCACTCAGACGACTGGCCCTCGACGCGGCGCGGCTCGCACAGGACCCGCCGGCCGCCGCCACGATTGGCTGCGCGTGGCTGCCAGAGTGAGGCGGACAAGCAGCAGCGCCAGGGCCCCATCTTACATCGTACTTCGTAGAGAGCAGAGGGCCCTGGACAGAGACACACACTTGCGCGCTCTTACAGATTACTCACACCTCTAGTTCCCGACCGACCAACTGACGCCGCACGCGATGCAGCAGACTCCGGGCAACGGTTTGTCGGTGTCGTACTCCGGCCGCGCAGTTCAACGCGAGCCCCTGCCCTGTCCCGTGTCCTCACATCGTCATCTGCGCCCGTGGGTCGACGATCGCCCGCCGTGGGTGCCATTCAGTCCTAGTCCTCACTCTCGCAGCCCGTTGCACCCTAACCGCGCTGGCAGCGCTCGCATCTCCATCTCCTTTTGGCTCCGGGCATCTGGCTGGGCGCTGAAGCACCCGCTTCCCGCTAGCCGATAGGCGCTGGTGCAGCATGCATCCCATCTCATCCCAAGCCCTTTGCCTTCACCCAACATGCCGGGCACCGCCAACAAACTCCCCAACATCGGTTGCAACCCAAGCCAGGGCCCGGGAGACCAGCAGTACCGCAATACCGCAAGCCATCCTGGCGACCGATGAGACCCAAACCGAACCTAAAGGTCACCGACACGGCTCGGCACCGCCAAAGATAGCATCACCTGCCGACGCGACGCTGCATTCTCCTCGCTTCATCCTTCGCATCAATCCGCTTGGTCCGTCGAGTTCCCACTCCGTGCCCCGTTCGTTACCCTGCTTCCTCCCTGCGTTGATCATGCTCCAAGCCATGCTGTGCCGTTTCAACTCCCTCGCGTGTAGATCTTCAAAATATGCTCCAATCATTTGCTCACATCTTCACCTCTCTTCTTACTCAATTGCTCCCCACACCATCCTCAAGCTAAAACGTGTGAGCCACGACGTGGTCGTCGATCAAGGCTCCGGTTTTCAATGACTCTTCTGCCCTTGGTCTTGCATTCAATGCGTCTCTAAAGGTCTAGAATGAGACATCTGCAGAGCCTGATTGAATGGATCCTTAGTGGCGGCAGCTAATAAGAAGCTACTGAACACGCAGAGCCTCGCCCCTGTCGCCTCGACACTGCATCGAGACAGCCAAGACAGCAAAGCCTCACCGAGCAAGGCCCCGATGGCGTACACCGCTTTACGCTGTGCTTTCTCTGTGGCCTGACAGTGTGCACTTTGTGTGTTGCCCGATGCTTCCGATTCGCCCCATCTGGTTCCCTCCGAGGAATGCATAACAGTATTGGGGAACACAGCCCTCCAGCCTGCTCTGGCCGCTGCATCACCCGCATTGTCTCCCTAACGTGTTGAGCACTGTACGCGCGTAAGATGGAAGTCACAGTCTCTATCGCTACCTACCTACCTGGGTATCTAGCTGACTTTGAGACCGGGCGACCAGGCCAAGGTACATGATTCGTATGCGCCATAGCTGGGCCTTGTTCGGTCGTACCTGGGGTCCTTCGCTAGCAAACTACGTAGTTCTTACTCAAACAAGGACCTTAATCCATTGCGTTGCAAACCGCCATGCACGTAGCGGCACTCGGCACTGTCATCTGTCTGCCGCGGCGGCCTCGAAAGGGTAACCAAGCAGGCAATCAACCAGAGACGCCGGGATGCCCTTGGTAACAAATGCGCTTTGAACATCGTGCCATGCTAACAGCTCTTAGCGCGATGGCTCTGAGACTAATTAGAACAAAACCTCAACGGTCACCTGTTCAGGAACCAAGAAACGCCAGTGCCAACTGGGTAGGCCCTTTGCTCAGGGAAGGCCGTCCGAGCTCTAGGCTAGCGGACGGACGATGAGATCGTAATAGCATCACCCGCGGATCTCGCAAATATTCTAGGATGAGGCTTGTTGGGAAATCACCAACGATGTCATCTACGTCAACTCCAAGGAGCCAGCCAACCCGACACGTGTCTAGCTGCGAACCAAATGACTGATGCCGAAATTTGACATCTTTCTGATCTAGTTGAGACGAGGGTGTTCCTGGTAATCTCGTACCTGCTGGCGATGTGTCTAACGGCGACAGTGGACAGCGGGCGCTAGTTCGACCGTTAGAGCTTAGAGACGCTTGGCCGTACTACGTAGACTCAACTATTCTAACCGAATGAACTATTTCGGACTGGCCATTAGTCAGGGGGGTTATGCTAAATCCACGTGGCAATGGTTTTATGTATTTGAGCATTAACGGAGATATCGACCGACTCGGCGCCGTGACGGTGCTTTGAACAAGGTGGATATTCTTTTGTAAGCCCTTGGAGCTTGGTGGATATCGATTTCGCCTGCAGAGTGGAAGCTCCGGAGACGCTAGTCACCAAAATGCCGGCAAATCTCCGGCCCATGGTGGCAGGTCCCTGGGCAACTCCACAGCTCGGTCCATCATGACACCTCATCGCAACACGAGTCAACGCACTGCTACTGGCTGGCCTCTTCGGGCGATTCCATCTGTTTAGCTCTATGTGAGTAGACACCTCGAATTACGGCACAATGCGCCGTTCGAATCTACTCCTGCTGGCAGCGATCCAGCTTGCTGGAGCTCGCTCGCCCGGCTTCAGTATCCACGAGGACCTGCTTACTTTCCCTCAGGTGCGTGCTCATTGCTACACCCCTCCCTTCCCCTCCACGTCGCCAAGTGTCGTGCCGTGCTAATGCGATACAGTTTGAGGTTGTATTTTCCGAAGATTACATCACCGAGAAAGATGCGAATGCCATCCTGGAGAGGCATCACGAGCATCCCACTTACTCCGCCGACTTTGCGCAATCCACCCTCGACCAGGCCCGCGAGGCCGATGGCCGCGACGACGATGTCCCCAATGGGGAGGAATCAGGACAGGAATATAGCTATGAACTCATGAAGCTACCTCCTCATCAATACCTCTGCTCGATCCCCGTCATCCAGACTCCTCCTTCTGTCGACGACAAGACAGCCAACGAGCTCGCAAAGGCCGAAGAGGCACGCGAGCTGAACCGCGCAACCACCAGCGGATGGGACCTCGTCGCCCAGATCGAAGACTCCTGTCTTTACTTTATGTCCGGATGGTGGAGCTATAGCTTCTGCAAGAATCGCGAAATCGTCCAGTTCCACGCCTTGCCGTCCATCCCCAACGGCCAAGCCCCCAAGCGCGACCCCAACACAGCCGCATACGTACTTGGCCAGACGCCCACAATCCCCGCGGCAGCCGCGTACCAGGCCAAACAGAATGGAGAAGGAGCGCCGCCACCAGCAGAGCTACAAGTCAAAGGCGACCAGCGGTACCTTGTACAGCGGCTGGAAGGTGGCACGCCATGCGATTTGACGGGTCGGGACCGTACTATTGAGGTGCAGTATCACTGCGTGCCGGGCTTGAAGAATGACAGGATTGGTTGGATTAAGGAGGTGACTATCTGCGCGTATCTCATGGTGGTTAACACCCCTCGTCTTTGCAACGACGTCGCCTTCCTGCCGCCTGAGGAGACCAGAGCCAACCCCATCAACTGCCAGCTCATCGTCGGCAATGATGCTACACCCCCGCTGCTGGAACAGGAGAAGCCGGCCGAAGAACCACTTGTCCAAGAGAACCAAGAGCAACAAGAGCAGCAAGAGCAGAAGGAGACAGGGGCCGCGGTCACCGAAACTCCCCCAGCGAAGAAGGAGATCAACGTAGGCGGCGTCATCGTAGGCGCACGCAAAGTCCTCTCTGGCGCCGACGAGGTCGGCAAGCCACCCGCCAAGCTCACGCCGCCAAAGAGTTACTTCTCCAACCAGGAGACTGACGGCGAGCGTTTCATCGAGATGGTGGCACAGGGCAAGAGCAAAGCTGACGGTGGCGAGGTCACCGCGATGACAGACGAAGACCTGGTCAAGCAGGAGCTCAAGCCAGATGTCGTGGCCGATATGATCGAGGAGATGCGCAAGCTTGCTGGCGAGTACAGCTGGAAGCTCGAGCTAGTCGAGCTGCCCGGTGACGTGCGAGAGCTTCGGGGTTACATCGACGAGCCGGAGGACGGCAAGGGAACGGCCAAGGCGGCGGAGGCCAAGGTGGCGGATGGCGGTAAAGCCAAGGGGCAGCAAAAGGAAGAGGAAGGGAGCGAGGAGAAATTCTTCAAGAACAAGAATGAGTTGTAGGCATAGTGTCGCTGTAGACTTATAGGCGTTATGGCTTGACGCATGGGATGAATTCATAGATGCTATTCAACGTTCCAGATGTCCCTTTCTTTGTGCTCCGAGTTGGTGTTGCTTGCTATGTGCCGAGAGACAGTGTGCAACAAGTCCGCGGCGACTCCGAAGGAGACAAACAGAACATAGGCAATCATGCCTAGATATTTTGCCTGTTTGCATAGGTTGCAAGGAGATGTTCAAAGCAAACATCTAACGCATCCCAAATCCCTACAAATCTCTTAGCTATTGGACCCTTTGGTGCTGGGTGCAGTATCTGATCGTGCGCCACTATGTTATGTGATCTACTACGTTGCTTTGTTTTATTTAAGGACATTGAATAAAGCTCAAGTGAGCAGGAATATTTGATTGCCCAACGACGGCGCGTTACGATAAGCTGCTGTTTCGTCTTCGAAGAAATTGGACAGTGAAAGTGAGGAGACGGAGATGCCGCGATCGTGGGTCTATTGATCTCAAAGAGAAGTACGCTGTTTTCAACCTCTTAATAGCGCAAGTTATGCTTGACTTGATAATCTTACCAGATACCCCTGATCCGTAGATGATCGTTCGAATACCGAAGTATTCCACGCCCCTTCTCAGCCAGTTTACTTTCACTGTCGACCCGCGATGCACTACAATTGTACAAGACTCTCCATCAGAGTGGCCCCTTGCTCCACTCACATCCTAGCAAACCCGTCCCTACACAATATCCTTTCGGATTGATGGTCTATCATCATATACTCGCTGCCCTAGCACGGGTTCTATGTTTGAGCGCAATATTAGTGTATCTCTAAACCGTCTCGACCTTTGGCTCCGTGTATTTAGCGTCACCATTTGACTGCAAGACATAGGAGCAAAACGAGCAGGTGCGGCATGGCATTATCTCTATCTGTCATCCGGTGTTGAATTTACTTTTTATTCTTATTTTTATACCGAGGTGCTTAAGCGATGAGTTCCAAGATTCCTCGTTAGTTCAGTGCTACAGAACTACGTCGTAGAGAGTGACGTATCAGTTTGCTGTGCTGTACAATTATCCATGGGATATCCCGGTCCTTGCTATCGATCGCGGCGTAGTTGATCTTCCGGAGGATCCCCTGGAAAATACCGATCAAGTGGGTTCGCCAACTCATCACGAACCTACGCTAGCCATTCTCATGCGTCGTCAAAAGAAAGCCTCTCGACAACTATGCTGTATCAATCAGCTGATGAAGGACGCTGCAGGCATCGCAGGCACGTTCTCAGGTGTGGATCTGTCCGCCTCTTAGGCCTCCGGTTTGCATGATGTTGATGCGAGGCTATGCGATGTCTGAAGAGGCGGTATGCAAACCCCAGCCGCAGGTGTTTGATCCACTTGGACGCATCTGCAGAGGAATTGCCGGGACCAAGAAAAAGTTTGCTCTGGTTTGGGAGCTGAATGTCAGTGTTGTCCTTGTCGGCGATGTTGCATCCCATCTGGCTCAACCCATTTTGTTGACGAAAGGTCGAGGTGGGTTAGTTCCGCCTCCTCGGCGTTCATGCGATTCCACTGGCTACGCGGACTCCATGAAGCTTGGCTCAATGTGGCAATCGGCGGGAATGGCTGAGACGGAGCTCGACCAGAGGTTTCCTTGGCCGCTCCTCCCGCGGGTCTGGCCGGGACTTGCGAAGCTACCATGGTCCCGACCGGGCGGACCGACGCGGATGCCAAGTGGGTGTGTCAAGATGTGGAAGTGGATTGTGGATTACGGATGGTGGATTGTGAAAGTGGATTACGCCAACTCGTTTCACCCGACGCTGGTGCTGCGAAAGCCGGGGCCAGACAGCTGTGCACCATGAACCTCGCGTTGATCTAGGGTTCGCTCGTGTTGCTCGTGACGATGCAAGGGCTGACGGCCGTCATCGCCTGGTGCTTACGGGGCCCTGGTGAAGCTGCGGCGGCGTTGCTGGTGATACTGCAGGGAGAGCGATGCCCCTGCAGATCTGGTTTAGCGCCAGAGCTGCTGTTGCGACTCCCCACACGTCACCTTGACGGAGCTTATGCCAACTTGTACAAACGGTGGTTTAAACGGATGGGCGAAAACGGAATGAATCGGGAAGAAGAGCGCGCCGTCTGGTGGACAGCAGTTCTGGCCTATCTTGTGATAAGATGCAGGCAACGAGGCAGGTGATACTCTTAGAAACCAATCTAGTAATTGAATGTTTAACTGTTTATTATCCACGTGTATTCATCCCACCCCACGCCCTATCCGAGGCCCTGCAATTTCACCAGCGACTAGCTCCAGCAGACGCCGTCGCCCAAAGAGTTCCCTTCAACGCATGATGCTGAATCCACCGTCGAGGGAGGTGAACCTGTTCCCTTTCCAGATCGAATTGATTCAAAGAATGGGGGAGATCTTTCCCTACGTCCACGAGGAGAACGCAGGCAAGATTGTTGGGACGAAGGTCGGTCCATGATGCGCCAAAAGCATCCACAAGTACCAGGGTGAAGGGCTGTTGGCTTTGACTGTTTACCTCATCACCTCTCTGAGATTTAAGCTCGCGAACCAAGTTGCCCTTGACGTTCCCAGTCATCAATAATTGAAAGGAACTGGGCCGTGAAATAACCACCGTTTGTAGGTGCGGAAGGCTGGTCATTTGATTGAAGTTCATGGTAGGACTGTCCAGCGACAAGCGACGCAATTTCGGCCACATGGCCCAGACTTCCGAGTGATCTGCATCTGTCCTGAATCTGAAGCTATCTCCCACGCTGGTGAATTCTTCGAGGTGGACGAGGGCTTCGAATGCCGGCCGCAGAAGGGGTATCAGTGCATCCCCGTCATGGGCTGAACTAACGGCCCCCAACGGCATGTTGATGATCAAGCGCTGTAGAGTTGGCCCGACGCTGAGAAGAATGTCTTGCACGAGGCCGCCAATAGTAGAGCCGGATGACTCAAGATCAAGGGCATCACTGCCGGTGAGGTATCCAGCATGCGGAGCCGGCTCGCCCAAATGGCGGAGCCAGGGCCAGTTCTCAGTCGGAACGCTCTCAGTGCCTTGGTATAAGCCCAGGAAGAGGCTAGTGGGGCGACGGGGGTCGTCCGGAGACAGGCATTTCAAGGCTGCGCCATAAGCTCGCGCTTGATTCAAAGAGGTTATGTGTGGGCAGGATTTCCATAGGAGCTTCGACGCAAGTTGCGAGACGCTTCGGCAGACGCGCGTAAGGGCGAGGAGGCACTTGGCGTTCTCATGGTACAGCGGTAGAATCGTATCTGGACTACTGGGAGCTAGTGATTCGATAATAAGGAAGAGGAGTTCCTGGGGCAGCCTTGGCTGAGAAGCATCATTTGCGCGGGGCTCCATGGTGTGTTGAAATGGTTGGGTTATGGGGGTTCATCAATGCGGTAATATTTAGAGGATAAGGGACGAGATACCGTCATTTACGGGGATCTCGGTTGCAAGGCCGGTTGGAAGGATGGTCTGTGATTGGGGATGTGATGCAATGCATTCACCGTTTGAAACGGTGGGTTGACTTGTGAACGTCGGGCACGCGACGGACCCACAGCACTATTACGGCACTCTGCAGCCGACGGAAGAGTGCCAGAAAGGGAACCTAGAAACATGAAACATGGAGTCGTGCCAGTTCCGCAGGCAATTGCATGACCAGATCCATGGTGACGCGGGTTCGCCTCCGAGCATTGCCTCGCAGCATCGCGTCTTGTCCCTGTTCTCTCTCGTCTCAAAGCCAAAAGGCAGACGATAACCCACTCGCACTCAGCCCCCAAGCCACGACGGAAAACCGTCGTTAGAGAATTGGCAGCCAAAAAGCAAAAGAGGCGCTCAAGACAGAAGAAGCAAAACTCAACCCCGGAGATGGCCTCCCGTTGGCCAAGGCCGTGTGACGACATGGGGGTTCCTCTTCGGGGGTGGGGTCTGTGGCCGGCTGCCGGGGGGCCATGCTCCCCAGGCCGGTGGGAGCGGGCGTGATTGGCGGTGTCGAAAGCCCATTTGCACCAGCGGTGGTGATTGGGGTTTTGGGGTGGGTGATTGTTCAGAGTCGAGAGTGCTAGGGGGCTTCTCCCTTGCCTGGGGGCGTGTCGGGCAGTCCCATAGTAATACGGGCGGTGATATCACGGTTGGTCGTGGTGGATGCGACTGTGATATGACGGATACGGAGCGGATGTGATGGGCGATGGATGACTGGCGGCCATGGTGGATGGACCTAGGGGCAGCTGAACTGCCGACCGATCAGAGTTGGCCAGCTGCATGCTCCCAAACAAAACAAACAACACGGTGACAAGATGACAAGATGACAAGCACAGGCCAGAGGCCGGCTTGCGACGTTGAGCCCAAGTCCCGTAGATGTTTGGCTGGAATTCAACCCAATTCCATCCGTGCCCTGGAAATTGTGCAGCCGCATCTCCAGCAGCCGGTGCCCGCACGGCCTATCAACAGGTGATGGTACCCAGCTGCAGCCCGGGCTCCGCCCCACGGTGCCCACTGTGCCCACTGTGCCTCAAGGTGCGCCCACTGCGAGCCCTGGCTGGCAGAGAGGATCAGCGCTGAGATCCGCGGGTTGCACCAGCTGCAGGCCTGCAGAGCACGCGCACTGAGCACCCTCGCACCCCCAAGCTCCGCGACCACCAGCGACCGGCGCCCACTAATCTTGCGGTACCTGGCCTGGCCCGCTGCGACGCTAATGCACCCAGGCACCACACTCCCTGCGCCGCAGCAGGCTTTTGGCCTCCACTTCCCCCCTAAAGGCTAAAGTTGAGGACGACAAAACTCTCGTAGCTTGCCCCTGGGCCGCCGCCACCGCGGTGGCATGAGACCCATCCGAGGATTGGAGGATGGGGGGGATGGGAGGATGGGAGGATTGCACTGCCGTCGGGATCGGGACGGGCTAGGTCGTCCACCAAGACGTAAACGGCCAACGGTTGCTTGCTGGTTTGCTGGAAGAAGAAAGCACCTTCCAGTAGCACCAACGCACTTATATCCGTAGTGGGTGCCTTGGTATTAGTCCTCAGGTCTTAGTCGCCTGGTCTGTGTGTCGGACTGCCTGTCACCTCCACAGCTCATCATCCATTCTTTGCCTTCATCACTTCCTCCCGCTCCCTCTTTTGCATTTCTGCTCTCTCTGGACGCCTCGCTCCTCCTAAGACATCTCGACACATCAAGACAAGATTGACCCTTGTGTCTGTCTTTGTGTCTCTACCGGTCTTACCTCGACGCACTTTCAGTACTTTTGTCTCCCGCGTCCACCCGCCCGTCATCCATTCCTCCCCCTCGCCGCCTCCCGCCACTTCTCCGTCGCGCTTCGACCCTCCCAA
>JAANBB010000764.1:0-11498 GCA_014621425.1 Cylindrodendrum hubeiense | reverse complement strand
AAGGGTGGACTGGTTTGTCGGGGGCAGCCAAGGGTAGCCAAGGGTAGCCACCAAGAACGCTCCCGGTGTGTGTCGACCAGTGTGTCGACCAGTGTGTCGAGTCCAGGGAAACAAGGATACCGACGTCGGGAGAGTTGTCGACCGGAGGAGGAGCAAAGGTTAAGGGAAAGGGCCGAGCGACAGACGAGAGGGACGGGAGAGGAGGACGAGGAAAAGCAACACGCAAGAGGCCAAGGGGAACCCTGTGCTTGCTGTCGCTAGCAGGCAATGGCAGGTAAGTAACGGAGGCAAGAAACGGAGTGCGTACGGTAATAGGTCGTCGTCGCAAGACGCTGGCCCGGGGAGTTTCCAATGGTGTCTGATGGTGTCTGCTGGTGTCTGCTGGTGTCTGTTGGAGTCCCCTGTTCGTCCCAGCAATGCCTCGTCTAGGCCCTCTGAGCCTCCCGGTCTTCTCCTGGGTGTGGGCACACACACTCCTGCACGCGGCACGCTGCACTCTGCACACTGCACACGCCGCCTACGCACGCCGCCTGCACACACTCTTGTTGCCCAGGCTTGCCCGGACTCGTCTCTGTCGCACGCCCTGGTGGCTGTCGCCTGTGGGGCGTCGCTGGGGTCGAGAGGGTCCTCTGGGCCTTCTGGGTCGCTTTGGCTCCGCTGGGGCGCTTCTTGGGCCCGCCTGCTGGGTCTGCTGGGTCCTTGGCTTTTTGAGGGGGGGGGGAGGCGAGGGAGCCACGCGAATGAATGCCTGACGTACTATTCGACGTTTCTCGTGATCCAGGCGATCCAGATGGGGATGGGCACTCCGGGGGCACGGACCGGAGGCAGAGGGGAGCGACTGTCAGTGTCGGTATTGGTATTGGACAACGACCAAACGAGTGACGAGTGACGAGCGACGAGGCGAGGCAGCGAAAATCGGATCGGCAGAACCACGCGCGATTCTCTTTCGTTCCCCGGTTAGCGCGAGCAAGGAGCAAAAAACGACCGACACTTTTTGAGGGAGAAACTGATCCCGCGGATAATTGTGTGTTTGTGCTGGAGGAACCTGGGAAAGTAGGTGGTATTTTTAGGGGGATTGTCCCAGCTAAGTATGGTCCGCTTCAGGTGAGGTCCGGTAGGGTCGACGACCAGTCAGGTTTCCCCCAGACGGTAAGGCAAGGCTAAAGTCCAAGTCGGGCCAGGAGAAGGGGGAGATGGTGGTCCAAGGTCTGATCGGTTGGATCAAGATTGATGAAGTCAGGGTACCCTACGGAGTATTCCCTGCCTCGTTACTCGGTACAACAGCGGCCAGCAACGTAGGTAGCGCGCGTAGCTCACGTAAAGTAACGTCAGGTACTGGAGGTGCCACTTCCCAGAGCCGTGTCGGCTTCCGTCACCGTATTGACGGATGGTTCGGACGATGGCGGCGGGAAGGCGTTAAGTCGTTGTGACGACTTGGCGACGGGTGTAGCACAAGCACTCTCGACCGGTCCCGGATGGGGAGAACTTAGCCGCTGGGCCGGAATCGAGGTAGATGATGGGTACAGTTGGGCTCACAGAGCAACCCAGACGTGGAGGGGGAGGGGGAGGGGGAGGGGTGCGGTTGTCTCGATGTTGAGGCCCGTGATGATGGGGTGTTTTAGATTTTGAGCCGACTCTGTCGATTTCCCGATTTTGCCGTTGTCGTCTCGTCGATATTTGTTATTATGACGAGCGGCGGGAGGTGAAGATAGGGTGGTGTCCAAAGCCCGTATTGGTCGAGGCTGGGCGAGGTGATGATGGAGGAGGGTGTTGAGGAGAGTGATGATGTAAGTGACAGGACGTCGGTCGACCTAATGGATGGTGGTCAAGCTGGTGGTCGCGGCCGTGGTGGTTGCACAACAACCAACCTCATCCTACCGACTAAGTAAGGTCGGGATGGAACTCTTGTTGTATGTCTGCATTTGAGTCTCTCTCTGCGTCCGCGTCCCGCGTGTGCCCAACCGTGCTCGTCTTAGTTTCCCCATTTACACACACCGCGTTCGCCGTCCTTCGTCATCCGAGTCAGTCAGATGGCGCCGAGTCAGGAGGTCCAACTAGACTACCCTCGCACTACATACGTAGTAGGACACCACCTCCCAACCGTCGGCCGTTGAAAATGGGATTCGGCCAGCCGCGGCCGCGGGCGCACGCCAGCAGCCAGCACATCTATTGCTATGTACGTGCATAGTACAGGCTACAGGCAGCCCGCGGCCACGGCGGTTTCTTTGGGAATCTCAGCTCCCCGCCGGAAACGATGCTCACAAAGCCGAACTGGAGGGGGCGTTGCGGCGGCTCTCGACCGGCGGGCAGCGACGCCGTCCACGCAACACGCAACACGCAACACGCGCAACCGTCCCAAGCCATGTACGCCGCTGATGTACGCCGCTGATGTACGCCGTCCCTACTTTACCTCACCTTGCCTCCGCCTACTGTGCGCTGCTGCAGGTCCCCAGCGCGAGAAAAGAGAAAACTTGCAGAGCTGAATTGGCGAATAAGCGTACATGCCCTCAGCCGTTAGCCACGGCACGGCACTGCGATGCGCGATGCGCGATGTGCTGCACGACGAGCCACCAAGGACGCGGAATGAGCGAGGGTGCCAACCAACCGACGACCCCGAATGCGCGAGACGGTACAGAGGTACATGCCGGTGTGCGTCAAGTGTGTGCGCGTGCGTGTGTTGAGATGGAAGTATCCGCAGATGCCATCCGTGTTCATGTCGACGGCAGTTACGCTCGAATGCTGGCAGTGGGAAAAGCACATGCATGGTAAGCGAGTCAATGTGTGTACGAGTCAATGTGTGTATAACTTCGTCTGGTGCAGTGTCTTTGGCGGGTTGGCGATATACCCGTTTTTGGTCAATTGCCTGGGGTCGGACGTTGGACGGGACATTGCGGATGGTCGTTGAGCGCGGCTTGCTGGGATTATCCATGGATTACCAGCTCTTCTCGATTCCATCCACCTTCTTTTCCTCTCCACCAAGGACCGAGCATCAAGCATCCCCAAGCAGCCTGACCTCATCATCCTCCACTGCATCCGGCTCCTCTTTTTGGCTCCTCCACTCTGGCTCCTCCTCGACCCACCGCCATCGCCATCGCCATCTCCGCCTGGCGTTGGGCTTCTTCGGTAGCCCCTCTAGCCCTGTTCTTGTCTTGTCCCGTCTGCGTCCTCCAGGCCCCAGCCCCAGGGCGACTCTGTGTTGGTAGTTGGCATTGGCTCACCCAGGTACCTCGGTCGCCTGCCTCGGTTATTATACCACTAGGGAGTCTTCCGTTGGTAAAAGGAGCCCCGGCATGACAGCTCTGCTAGCTGTTGCTCTTCGTCGGCCCTGCCACCGTCCGTCTCCGCCACGGAGGTTTGGCATGGACGCATCGCATGGGACAGGGAGCAGGGAATATTGGGCATGGGTATTTGCACGGACATGGGATGGGAGTCAGAACGTAGTATTGCGCATACCGGAAGGACATGGGGCCTCGCCATTGATGGAGCCCTTGGTACTGTATCCGTACGAGGTACGATGCTGAGTACCGCTGTCACGCTCGTCAACCGTCCCTTCGAGACGTGAGCTCACCCAGCCCAGCCCGCGACGAGAGTGTAATAAATGCCCTTCACCGCCTGCCGGGATTGCATGAATGCGTCTGCAGGCCACTGGAGCCTGCCACCCGTATCGTCGTCGTCCACTCCTAGGTCTCAACGGTCCACCCGCCGCCTCTGTCGAGGTGCGCCATGATGCAAGCCCGCACCCCCCTTCTCACCATCGCGGGCCACCTACGACAGAGCGACATGGATGCGCTGCTGCTTGACAGGCCAGGCCGCCTCGACTGAGCATGGGAGCCACGAGCGCAGTGGTCGAAGATCGCTTGTGAGTCCTGCAGGCCACCAGCCCAGACTCCCTGAGACTCCGGCCTCTACAAAGTACAGTACGTAGCTTGTGTCGCCATCGAGATCCGTTCCGGTCATTCGTCCATCTATTCCACCCATTCATCCAATTCATCCATCCGTATTCCCCCATTCCGCCAATCCAGTCAACCCATTCGCCTCTGCGTCCACCGCCTGACAAAGCCCGTTCTGGAGCTGGCAGCAGCTCGTAATGCTGCAGAATGGGCTGATACCGTCGGGAATCAGCAAAGGGGGGGCAACTGGGGGATCAGGAATGCTGCTCCAATCCAGAGTCCACGTCACCTGTCCCATCTCCAAGTCGCGGTGCGGGCATCCGTGAATTGGGATGAACGATGAATGACTGGCTGCAGCGGGCGTGACCCAGTGAGACTAGGTGCTATGAGGCCAGCCGAATGGTCGCTCCTCCACCCTTACTCGCTAGCTAAGGCTCAAGGAGCCGCTCCGTCACGATCCTAGTGCTTGTTTAGGTAGCCAGCGCTGGAGGCCCTACTATGGCAGGCCCAGACATGTACGTACCATACTTGACACCCATATGACAAGCGCGGAGTTGGGTGTGAGCATGACCGGGCCGAAGTCATTTGGGGAATTGAATATCGCCGGTGGCCTTGGCTCGGACTGTTGCTCTCCATTGATAGACAGACCGACCGCTCGGGGAGGGTGCTGCGTTGGTCAATCTGGCGTTTCTCGTGCGACTTGGAATGGTCTGGGGCGATCCCACTTTGGAGTTCTGGGATCCGGGGTAAAGAGTACGAAGCGTGGTCAGGTAGCGAGACAGTTGAAGGCTATCACAAGCAAGGGCTAGGGACGGAGTGATGGATTATCTCGTCGTCTCTCATCTGCATCCAGCTGCATAGATCAGTCAACCCGTCCCTTGTCTCAGCACAACCCCCGCCCTTTCCAGAACCTGGAATTTGGAGGGGTGGTGGTAGAAGTGGCGGTTCAGGTGGTGCTCGAGGGTCGTGGTGGTGTCATCTCTGCATCTGCGAGTTGCCAAAGTCGAGATGTGACAGCTAATGTCTTGATGCTATATTCAGCATAACTCACCTCCTTACCTCCTTACCTCGGGGCCGGTGTGTCTTGGGGTGCTGGGTGGAGGAGGCCCGTTTCTAGAGCCACTCAACGGAAAGCAACCCGACCCAACACGCGCATCATGAAAGGTGAGGGCCAAGCAGGTGAGCGAGTAGGGATGGGGGGACGCGGTGGTGAGGCAGAGATGAGATGCAGCTGTACCTGTACCTGGCCTGTTTCGGAGTTGTCGCTGTCGCATTGTCGCCCGAGTTGCAGCAATCACAGCAATCACAGGAGTAGCAGGTGTTGCAGGTGTCATGTCTTAGCAGCCGGCTAATATTGACATCGTAGATGCCGGCAGGTCGATCGAAACGTGCTCTTAATGCGACGTCTCCCGCGTCAATGCCAATTTGCCAAAGCCATCATTTGTCCGCTTTGCACGACTCACATCCATGCTGACAGCGCCGTCGTCCCCAAGTGGTGTCCAACGGTTTCACCCCAACGGCCGGCTGTGGAAAGCTGCGGCAGGATTCACCGGTGAGTCTTTCTGCTACAACCGACAGTTTCCTCAAACGTCGGACACCTTGACTCGGGAGTTGCAATAGATCCGATTGAAGCTGCCTTCCCTGTTATCACCGGTCTTTAGAAGCCATAATCCTGAACAGTTTCCTCCACCTCCACATCCACCTCCACCTCCACCTCCACCACCATCTTCACATCCGTCTCTCACTCGTCGAGACAGCCCTCCATTCATCATCTTCAATCATGCTTCGCCTCCACTGCCGGTCGGCAGTAGTAGCTCTACCCCTCTCGTCGGTTTTACTCTCCTCTTCTCTCGCTATCCGTCTCGTTTACTCCTCGCATACGTATCGCATCGGCTACTCGACTTGTTCTTCCATCGCCCCCATGTCCGGTTCTGTCTCCCGCCTCCCGCTTCACATTCGTGAACCAACCGACGTCCCAAGTCGTTTGCCTCGATAAGCCACGCTCCAGTCGGGCCCCTGGCCCAACCGGTCAATCCAGTGGGCCCTCCATCGCCAAATCAAAAGTGACAGGTCGCCTCTCGCCGATCCAGCCCTTGTCGCTCGCCCACCACCACAAGGCCATCTGGCATCGGGGGAGCCAAGTGAGCCACTCAAGACCACTGCGCCGAGTTACTTGTACCTTTGCAAACCCATTTGGCTTTCTGTCGCCCGTGCCATTAGGCCGCTCGCCGTCTCCGCTCTGACCCTGGCCAGAGTTTACTGAATGGATGCCGTCCATGATCCACGATCCACAGGTTATCCTCATCCCTGTACTCCGTATCCGCCGCAACTTAGCCTGCGTTCCCTTTGCATTGCCTTTCCGCTGCTTGGACAACGTGTCAGGTCGCAGCCGTCCCACGGATGCAGTTGGCCTCTTCCCCATCTCGGCAGTCAACCCCATCCCTCCGTTAGACACGGTTTGCGCCGTTGAATTACAGCCACCCGAGCTGCCTGCCCTGGGATCCTCACATCTTGTACGCAATTCGATGGCCCGGGATGTGCTGGGCGGCTCGCCATCGGGCCGTTCTGTATCGAATCCCCACCACCAGACCTTGGTCCACCCCCAGCCAATCGATGGCTCACATCCTCCTGCGCTCCTGCGGTTCTCACATGCGATGCCACGACGCGGCATGGCACAGAACGGAGGTTTCTCGCTCTATGCAGCTCAATGTTCACCTGCTAGGTGAGCAGGTTTGCTCCGCAAGGTGAAGTACATGTGGCCCGGATTGAGGACTCGCCCGGTACCTGAGAGATGAAACAACTTTGTCGAGAACTATTGCGTGGAGGCCCGTGCTTCCAACTAGGCGGTTCAAAGCTTCTCAGACGTCATTGTACGTTCTCGGCCATGCAACTGGATGCACTCCATATGCGAGGCGAGGTGGCCTTGATTTTCCGGGGAAACGTGCGTGTGGCCGCCTTGTCACAGCTCTCGGAGTGGGTGCGCGCAGTTGCTGTGGGACGTCGGCAGTGGTACTTGCAAGGGACGCGGGAGACTTGTCCAGAATGCCCCAGGTCCCACCGCCCCAACACCGCTCTACTGGACGTCCGTATGTCCGTACAGGATTGGGTTGATCCCCCACATAGAAGACTGGCCTCGTCGCCATTTCAGCCTCATCGCGTCGAGGCCATTCTCCTGCGTCCCTCCATCCCATACACTTGGTCACCGGGTCATCAGCAAGGCTGGGGCATGCCCTTAGCTAGTCTTGGCGCGGCAGACCCCACGCCTTTCGAACCGGTGATCCCACCATGGGTGGATCGTTCGTGGACAACTAACAACGAGCCCGGCATGGCAAATAGGGTTGGTCCCGACATTCGGCAACAACACCGTGGTGACACAAGCTTGCGGGATCCTACCCAATGGGCCCGGGCTGCCCACCTCGAGAAACAAGATTCGGGCCCTCGCCGAGAGCTGGCTGCAACCAGACGTGGCACTTCTAATCATTGCTTGTGTGACGGACCTCCAGATGTACAAAGGACGAAGTAACGTTCCTGGGTCCTAGACCTAAGCGCCTGTGTGGAATGTCTCATTGTCTCATCTCTCGGACCGCTGGGGGGAATCTGACACAGCATTTTGATCGAAAAAGCAACGTGGTGTACGAAGTACGTACTACTTCGGTTAACGCATCGGCCAGGTACTTGCTCCAAGTTGGGGTCTCTCTAGTTGCATGATCTTCAGCCGACGCATCAGTTCTTTTCCCTTCTCTCGTCAAGCCATTACATCGATTGGTCTATTATCCATCAGACAAGTTCAATGGCACAGTATGCCCTTGCGCCCCATCTGCAGTCCCCGGCAGCGTCCATGCAGGGCGCCGGTCTATTCGACATCCGGCCGGGATGAAGGCGCCGGCATTAGTTCTGTCCGATATAACATCGTCCACCTCGTGGCGCCTGAGAGTGAGCGCAAAGTGAACAGGGAAATATCGATGAGGCGTCATGGTGACCCTGTCGTTATCAAACTATGTCGTCAGCCTTGACCCTGAGCCCACGCTCCCCCCCTCGTCTCCGATTGCGCCCGTCTTGAAATTCCGGGAGCCATTGAGGATCATGGGTCTTTGAATTATCACAAGCTCTCTCGTGCAGAAGGAGAACGTGGGTTGGTGGAAATGGAAATGGCACAGCCATTGCCGATACAACCTACAGTTGTTATCGACTTGATGTGACTATTGACCTCTTGTGCAACCATGGTCGTTTCAAAATCGGCAGGTTCCTCCCAATCCCCCGCTTCCCACGTGAGTTTCCCAACAGATAATTGCGGGAGACGTACATTGAGGCCAGACACAAGTCCATCCATCAGCCCAATCTCGGAGTCTCATTAAGTCCCTGCAGTATGCACTCTTGTCACCGAGGCCACGTCTACCCATCCATCAGCAACATATCGGCAGAAAAAGACCTCAAGAAACCCTAGTCAACGTTGTGCATCATGGAGCGGTCAGCGCCCCTATCTCGGCCTCCGGGGGCCACGGTTCTTCCAGGGTCGGTGAGATACTCCTCGTCCAACTGGTTGTCGTTGCTTTGTTCCTCACCGCCTAGGCGGGCGGTCGGGCGGCTGCCGGGTGATCCGGGGTCTGGGGACGGCGGCCCCCCTTGAGTAAGAACCACCACTTGGTTGCTCCAGGTTATCTCATCTCGCGGCGGCAGGGGCTCATGTGACGGTCCATGGAGCGGCCGTGCAGCGCGGGGTGGAGAGTCAAGCCGGTGGTAGTGGCGGGCTTCCGCGGGCGAGGTAAGACAAAGAGGCCCGGAGGCAAACGCGGTACGTCTGGAAGCAGCGTCATGGTGTGTCGGTGTATGGATGAGAGACAACCAGACAGACACCAAGTTCCCCAGGGGTCTAATACCGGGTAACCTGACGGGCCGGGCCGCGGGCCGGCTGTTGGGATGTGGAATTTCTAGAGCAATTCGATGGTTCCAGAAGCCGGAAGGTTCCTAGTGTGGTCGAAGTGATCAGGGATTACTACATGGCGATACCGTTCGAAATTGCTGGAAAGGACAAGCAAGAATCGATGTTGAAAGCACGGGTACGGGATATCTCGCTTGGGGGATGCTCAGTTGGAGATGGTTGGGCTCACGGATGGCCTCACGACTGGTCTGTGTCACTTGGACGCGCACAGGACACCGCTGGTTCGGATGTTTGCGTTGGTTGGAGTGGTGGTGCCGTTGCCCGCCTCCCGTGTGCCGCTGCCGGATGCTGGTGTCCCTGGCTTGTGGTTGTTGGTCAATGATGGTGTCAATAGTCATCGGGTACCGACACAGGGGTGGAGGGAATTACGCCCGCCTGGCCAGCAAGACCCGAGTCATATTTCTCCGGTGACATCGACGAATTTGCCGGCGGCAAACTGGTGGGAGTACTGAGTGAGTTGGGCAGGGTTGCCGGAGAGTTGGCCCAAGTACGGTGAAGTGGCTGTCGCACAGCGGTTGGGGGCTGGAGGATTGCATCATCACGAGTCGGTGTGGTATAGGGTAAATCGGGTACGTATCAGACCTCAAGTATATCCTGGATGTCATTGGCTTGTACCTCATTTCGCCTGGTTTCTTTTTATTGGGAAGTCCGTTGATGGTACATGTAAATTATGATTATGATGCGGGTTTTGGTACCGTGTCTGTACCACAGAGCCAATGTCAGAAGGTTTGTGCATTTCATGGAACTTGCGCCCAGATGTCAGAAGCATCACGGACTTTGAAACCTTTGAAGTCGAACCTATGTGCGATAGACAAATGTAAACGATTGCGAATATGCAACTAAGTATACCAAAAAGATAAGCCGTCCTCGCTCTTATGTCCTGCTGGATACAAGCTCGTGTTATCTCATCAGTGAGTGGCCTTGAGAAGCTGTGGAGGGATGCTCCTCGATGGGCCACTGTCCATGACAAGCCAATACCAGCCGAACAAGACAAATCAAAACGACCCGATGGGCTTCCTATTACCTTTTCAGCCTTGGTGACTCAATGGCGACAATCTTGGCTGCCCAGCTTTTCCATCACAATGGCCTCGAGTGGTTATTGCCTCATGGACGGTCCCTCCAGGACCAGCTGTTGGAGCTTAATCCGTCTCAGCCAACTTCTTCTGCAATTTAGAAGAGCGCCCTTTTCCCAATGGCAGTAACCCAAGGACTTCTCCCACACCGGGGTCGCGTCCAGTGGCAATTCCGTCGAAGTATGTTCGTCATACGGGAGATCCAGCCTCTATCCGAAGCACAGCCAGAAACCAAAAGTCTGGGTCAAGGCATGGTGGACGTGTCGGGGAGGCAACGGGCAGGGATGAATCACTCCTCAGCACCGCCATGACGCGAAACTGGGGGGCAAAGAAGTAGATTTTCACGGGGGACCTCACAACTAGACGCAGCACTGACCTGGAGAGCTCCCTGCTCCTCGATCATCGAACGAGCCAGTGCTGCGGTCCCGACGAAAGATAGGGATACAAAGGAGGCAGCGTGTCAATACAACGTTGGGGATGGGGTACGGAAGTCAGCAGACGAGTGTCGCCGGTCTTAGTGAGGATGCACGCTGTATCCCGGAGAATGCTGCACGCCTCAACTTCGTCCTGGGACTGAGCAGTGTCGACGCAGGACGTAGACTGGAACTCTGAAAGTGGCGATCGGGCCAGCACCAAGGCATGATGATTGTGCCATGGCCGAAACCGAGTTTACCATGGAGTGAGATTCGGATAGCTTCGGGCACCTTGGATAGTATATATATATATAGGCTGCGATGAGATCGACCATAGTCCTCCTCCCTCCCGGATTGGGTCCTCAACTTGGGGAACAATCGAATCATCTATCCCCCAGGCTGACGCATCGAGCATTTATTTCCAGGCCATTCATTTGCATCACTCGCCCCTGTCCATCGACAGCCCACTCTCCCCTCAGGCCCCGTCGTCGGTGTAAGTCCACGGTAGCTAGCCCGAGGCCCGTCGTTCATCCCGTCCACCAAACACCGAACGGGTCCCACCCCGGGCCGGGCCAACCAGAGCCCCTCCTTCCGCCTTCCCCCTGCTCACGCGGTCCGTGGCCATGGCCGGTGCAACCGGATTGGCTCGCTCCTCCCCTTTTGCCCCAGAAAAAGCCGGCTCCACCTTCAGTGGCACTTGCCAAACCTCCGCCTGCGCTGTGCGCTGTGCTGCCCACTGCCTCAGCCTTGCGCACCCCGAAAACCTTCCCTCCCCCAAACCACAGGCCCCCAGCCTCAGCCTCGCCACCAAAAACATTCATTCCCGACTCAGAACAACACCTCTCTCGCTGCTGTGTGCCGCTCCCATCGCCGAGCTCGATCCAATCCCTCGCACAGCGCAACCCAGTGCGCAGAAATCCATCCAATCCCCTCGGGCTTTCCATCGGCGTCACTGGCTACGATCCATTCCCGCTCTAGCACCCGACGTCACTCGACCGAGCTAGACCCATCCAGCGACACTCGACTCAACCTTCGGCACCCGCCCCAGACGGAAGCAAGCGGACGGCATCGGTCCAAACGAGGCGAGCCCCAAGGATTTTGTCACTGAACAGAGCTTCGAAGCTACGAATAGCCTCCACTCGTCGTCGTCTGGGACGTTGCTGGCCCTTGTCCCTGCTCAAGT
>JAANBB010000763.1:0-11652 GCA_014621425.1 Cylindrodendrum hubeiense | reverse complement strand
CCCGAAAAAACCACCACGCTTTCTTCGCACCGCGCACGTTCTCACACACATGTGCGTGGGGACACGGACACCACCCCAACTCCCGGATCAGGCACTCGCTCGCACGCACGCCAACCAGCGCAGATGTAGCTTTAGTCGTGCTACGTAGGGGAGCAGCGGGAGCTGGGTATTGCTTTTTTTTTTTGGCTCCAGGCACCAGATCTATCTCGCGACTGCCGCAGCGGCGACGGCTGCGAAGGACGCCCCGAGATCTGCGTAGGCTGATGCCGCTTCTGGTCCCGCTTCTCCGCTTCGTGTCCCGCCTCCGTCGCCTCCGTCGCCCACAGCCGCTGCATGCGCCCGCGCCCTGTCGGTCTCGGTCCTGGCCCTGGGCTGGGCTGCCGACCATGCTACCCTCCGGCGGTGCCAATTTCGGCGCGGCCCAGTGTGTGTCGCGTGTGTGTGTGCGGTGCGAGCGTTCGAGCGTTGTGTGTGCCCGTGTGCGCCCGTGTGCGTGTGCGCCCCGTCGGCGCTGCAGCCCTTTTCTGCCTTTCTGCCTCTCTGTGCCGCTCTCGCAAGTCTCCCACTTGGCGCGCGGCCACTGCACTGGCTGCACTGGCTGCACTGACTGCACTGACTGCACTGACTGCACCGCTACCACTGGCTGCTCACTGCACTGCCGCCGCTCGCTGAGAGAGAGCCGCTCCCACTAAGTCGCTGCNNNCGCCGCCCACCATTCNCNGCCCACCATTCGCCGCCCACCATTCGCTGCCCACCATTCACTGCCCACCATCCACCATCCACCATCCGTTGCCCACTGCCCACTCCTCCCTCCCTCCTCTCGCCGTGAAGCGAAAGGCTGACATCACTGCTGCCCTACCAAACCCCATCCGAGCCTTGACTGGTTCCTCACACTCACACTTTCTTACCCTCTCCGCGACCCGCGATCCGCGACCTGCGCGAGCCTCTCTTTGCTTCTCTCCCCGCGAAGCTGCTCCAAGCGACGCTCCTTGCCCCAGGCATTCCGGAATGCCATAGACCGGCCTCTGCTATTCTCGCGCATCGCATCTCCTCTCTTCAGCTCCGTGTCCCACCCCTGACTCAACCCTCATTGTCCGCCTGGCCGCCTGGCCCTCTGCCAACCCGCCCAACCCTCCCAACCCTCCCGCATACCCGACCGTGTCCTGATTACATGATCCATTCATCTCGCCACCACCCCTCGATCCATCAAACATCCCCCCGCCTCACGTCCCGGTGCTGCTCGTCCGGCGCCGTGGCATAGTCCCGTCACCATGTTTTGGAGGTTTGGCGGCTACGCCAACATCTCCACCATCGATACCATCCTCGACAAACCCGATTTCACCCTCGAGGAGTTGCTCGATGAGAGCGACCTGATCCAGGAGCTCAAGCAGCACAACACAAAGCTCATCGAGTATCTCCGCGAGGACAAGGTCCTCGAGAGCCTGCTCGACTATGTTGTCGCCCCCAAGCTAGAATCCCCCACCGCCGACCCCGACGCCCCCGCAGACCCAGATGCTGCCGCCGACGACGACGACACCAAGCCCAAGGGCCGCATCCTACCCTTCTCCCGATCGCGAGCCTCCTCCCGTGCCACCGACCCCGGCATTGACGATGAGGAGGAGCAGGAGAAGAAGCGCAACCGCTATGCCTTTGTCGCCTGCGAGGTCCTCAGCTCCGACACCTGGTCCATCTACGAGGCCCTCGCCGAAAACCGCCAGCTGATTCGGAACTTCTGGAAGTTCCTTTCTCGCCCAGCCCCGCTCGACCCTCTGCAGGCGAGCTACTTCACAAAGGTCAACGAGTCGCTGTTTGAGAAGAAGACCGAGGACATGATGGAGCTCTTGATGAGCCTTGCCGATGCCGTCCCCGACCTGCTCAGGCACGTCGAATGCCCCATGGTCATGGACCTTCTTCTCAAGATTATTGCCCTTGATCGCAGTGACGGCGGCCAAGGTGTCGTCGAGGTATGTCCACCCTTGCATGTTTGCTGCGTCGTATCCATCTAACCTGTCTGTGACTCAGTGGCTCTATTCCAAGGATATTATTCCAACTCTCCTTTCTTGCCTCAGCCCCGAGAACAACTGGGTGGTTCAGACAGCCGCAGGCGACTTCATCAAGGCCATCATCACCATTTCCGCCAACGCCTCTCAGAACGAGCAACAGTGCATCGGTCCCAACGAGCTTACCCGTCAGCTGGTTTCCAAGCCCTGTGTCGAGAAGCTTATCCAATACATGCTGGGTGGGGGCAACCCCCTCACCGTCGGCGTGGGTATCATTATCGAGGTAATCCGAAAGAACAACTCCGACTACGATCCCGACATGGGCACCGAAGCCGTTGCCGTCCCGTCCAGCCGCGACCCCATCTATCTGGGAACCCTTCTACGCTTGTTCGCTCAAAACGTGCCCAAGTTCATGAGCTTGATTATGGAGGCCCCCTCCCACAAGAACAAGATTGACTCGACATTTGGCGAGAAATTGGAGCCTCTGGGTTTCGATCGCTTCAAGACATGCGAGCTGATGGCAGAACTTCTGCACTGCAGTAACATGGGACTCTTGAACGAACCAGGCTCCGAAGAGCTGATTTCAGCGCGAGATACCCAACGACGCCGTCTGCGGGATGAGGGAAAGCTAGGCCCAGCCAAGGAGGAGGACCCTGCGGCCGAAGACTTGACCATGCGTCGACCCCAAGCTGCCCCCGAAGAGGGCCGCCGCCTCGAGGTCACAAATGCCGACGACGACGGATTCGAAGAGGTTGAGCCGAGCAAGGAAATGAGCGAGGATACTTCCCACGAGTTTGTCAAGGCCGAGGTCGACATCAACCCCGCTTCCATCTCCGATGACTTCGTCGACGAGCCCCTCAGCCCCCCTCAAATCGCTGTTATCCCTGAAAAACTTAACGTGCCGTTCGAGGAGCCGGATCTGGTGGTTGCTCCTCTATCGCCCACAAAGCCCAAGGCCGCCGAGCCTGTATCTGAGAAGCCCACCCAGTCGGAGCCCGCTGAGCAGAAGGCTGAGGATACTATTTTGGAGCCCAAGGCACAAGATACTGCCGTTTCCGAGCAAGCCTCTACCGATGACGGGTCAGTCTCTCCCGTCGTCTTGACTCCGGCACCCTCTGAGCCCGAAGTCAAGACCGAGTCCACAGATGCACCAGTTGCCGAGACCGACCCTGTCTTGAAGCCCGCGCCTCTGGTGCCTCACCCTGAGGATACCCCGGCGCCGCTGTTCTCTGCCCCGCCGGCTCCCGAGTCTGGAGCTGACAGACCCCCTCAAGTAGCTGAGAAGCTGGCAGCTGGCGCTCGAGCCGATGCTCTCGTAAGTAGCGAGGCTCTGGCCACTGAGACAAAGACCGCCCCAGAAGGCGAGGTCCCTCCCCAGTCCATCGAGGAACAGGCCACCGAGGACCAGCCCGCGGACCAGACAACTGGCGCGGAGCCGGTTGTGGGAGATTTCTTGAAGATGCAGTTTGTCGAATATCGCGTTGTGCCAACAATTTTGGTAAGTCTCTTCCCCCACCTACATGTGCTGCTCTAACTCGACCAGTCTTTCTTTTTTGGATACCCATGGAACAACTTCCTGCACAATGTGGTCTACGACATTGTCCAGCAGGTCTTCAACGGTCCCATGGACCGTGGCTACAACCCTAACCTGGCTGTTTCCCTGTTCGAGGCTGCAGACATTACCACCGCCATCATCAATGGCCAGCAGGCCAGCGACGAGTCTCAGGCCAAGACCAAGACTCGCATGGGATACATGGGTCACCTCACCCTCATTGCCGAAGAGGTGGTCAAGTTTACAGAGCGACACCCCCCAGAGTTGCTCTCCGAGACGGTCCTTGACAGTGTTATGAGCCAGGAATGGATTAACTATGTCGAAGGCGCTTTGGCTGAGACTCGTGAGAGAGACAACGCCATTCTCGGCGGTGTTCGACCGGACGTGGCGCTTGGAAACCGAGCCATGGGCGGTAACGGACTTGGAGGTGTCGGTCTGTCTGGTTTGGGCGGAAACTCCGGTAACGGCTCAAGTGCCCTGGCGGACGCCGGCCTCAACGGCGGAATCGAGCTGAGCGAGGAGTCCGGCAACGGAATCGGTCCTTTCACCATCAGCGCCGGGACGCTGATGTCTGGCTTCGGCAGCAGCAGCGACGAGGAGGATGAAGATGGCGACGGGGATGAGGAAGACGTTAACTCTGAGGTGAGTGGTGATTCCAATGATGATCTCGGTGACGATGCGGGCGCGGATTCTTTTGGGCACACTGGCATGGTGGATTCTCCGGAGGATGTTATTATGGGCTCACCTGAGCCTATCCGGGCAGACTCCCCGGAGCCCGAAGCTGATATGGACATAACTATGGACTCGCCGATGGATTTTGGCGGGGAGGGAGCGCCTTTGATGAAGATGGAGCCACCCGAGGAACCTCAAGCTCGGGCCGAGCAGATCGAACATGTTACGAGACAGACGGATGAACCTTAGAAAGGGGCACGTCGATACGAGACCAACGACCAGGCATCTTCCAGTGCCCGCAAGGCAGTGGAGGATGATCGGAGCGACGACGGCCTGAGCCTCGACGACCTCGAGTCGTTTGGGGATGTTCATCTCGAGGATCTCTTGAGGTTCCTGTCCGAGGCAGTGCCCTGAGCAGAAGATATCAGGCGTTGTGGATTGACATACGGGATGGATGGGATAAAAATTGTCATGATAGCTCCTGCAAAGAAGTCACGAGGAACATGTATAGATGTATGATGGGCACAGGAAGACAAGAGTTAGGGCTGAATATGGCAAGGAAAGAAATGGAACGGGGGATCATGCCGCGATGCCAGAGTTCACACAGGATGTCCACGCCGCTGCCGGCTCGTCTTTCTTTGTGTCATTGTCACTTGACGGCTTTCTGATACTGACTCTCGTCTTAGTTCCGAGCTTACACTGACCCCCTCAACAACGCGGGTGGATCGATGGATCCGAGAGAGAGAGGCGCGAGGGAGGAAGCGAAGTAAGTGGGCGCCGTCAACCGGGTTTTCCACACACACACTGCACACACAAGAACGTTTGGAGCAACGAGCGGGCGAGCGAGTGAGGGTTTGGGCGGCGACAAGAAGCGACGGACTAGGGGGGTGGGCGAGGCGAGAGGGAAGGGAGAGAGAGGGAAGCAAGGCGCGGGAGTGGGAGAGAAAGAGGCTGAACTCCCGGATTGACGCGCGCGACGACGAAGGAGGCTGAGAGGAGAAACCCACTGCGGGAAACGTGTGCTGGGGAACCTGCCCCGAGTTCCCTCTTCCGCTGCTTGTAGTGCTGCTCGTCGCCTGTTCGCCTGGAGCTTTCTGGCCGTGGGCGCCCAGGCGCAGGGACGGTCTTGCACGGCTGCGTGCCCCGGAACTCCACTGCCTCGGGTTGGGGGGGCGGGCTTCCAATGCCCTGTCTCTGTCGGCCTGCCTTGCCTGCCTGCCTGCCTACCGACTGCCCTACGAGGGTACTTGGGGATGTAGGTAGGCATGTACTACGTATGCCCACGCTCTACGGTGTCTTTTCGCCAGCCCGGCAGACGCAGTACTTGCTTCAGCAGGGTACCTAGTCAAGGCAGGTAGGTATACCTCCTGGGACGGCCGTAAAAGCGCGTCCTGGATGGGGCGTACGGTTTTAGCAGCAGTGCGTCTGTGGCGTCCCCGAGCCCGTCCGGTCAGGCGTTCTGGCTTGGGGCCGCTACCATCAGCCACCCCGTCCTTCCAATTCCTTCGTCTTCTCCCGCCGCGTGCGAGGTGACTGACGGGCCATGTCTATCTGTCTGTGAGCTGAGTGGCCAAGGGGAAGAAGCAAACATCCCCCCAGCTCTTGGCACGGAGCGGGGGGGCCACTTACCCCTGGGAAACAGGCCCAAAACTGCGTGAATCCGTTGGACCTCGAGGCCAAGGCAATGCCGTGGCCGGGTGCATCGGTCATCGGTCATCTAGGACACTTGTGGCGTGGACCCGCCAAACGCGTCCCCATCTTCTCCCTCAGCCACACTGCTTCCACCGCCATTGGCACCCACAACCACAACCGCACAAAGACAAAACCCCCCTCAACCTTGGTGGCTGAAGCTCCCAGGGTTGGTCCATCCATGTAGCGTAGCTGCATGGCGAGCACACATCACGCAGGAACGCAGTCGTCCAGTGACCAGTCACGCAAGTGGGAAACCGCCCAGTGTCTATCTAATTTTTTCAATTGAATGTGCTGTGTGATCTGATGCTCTTGATGCTATCCGTCCATCCGCCAAACCGCCGGAAGGCAAGCTATCCATAGTGGCGCTCTCCTCCCATTCCACTCTCCATAGCCCTCCATTCCGCGGGTCCTCGATCGCTTCGAATCAGTGGTGTAGTGTGTGCGTGTGGTGGTGGTGGTGGTGGTGTGTATGTGTGTATGGGGTTTGGGGGTTCAAGAAAGATGGTGCCATCGTCGTCCATCGACGACGATATCCAAGGCGTGTTGTGGTGAAGTGTGGGGGGAGATCGGGGTCCGGCCCGGACACCAACCGGGATTACGACTGAATCCCAGCGGCCATCCAGGCTGAGCCCGTAAATGGGGGAGTGTGACAACCAGAGTCTGCTTAAGTAGCCTCCTCAGCAGCGGGCTCGGCAGCGGGCTCGGCGGCATCCTGGGACTTGGAGAAGATCTCCTCGTTATCTTGCTGGGCCTTGATGAAGCCATCCTTGAAGGCGTTGGCGTCTGTGAATCGCACCGTTAGCATTTGGAGCTCGACAATGGGCCGCAATGTACATACTCTCAGAGTTGCCGAATCGGATAGCCAGAGTAACGGCCTCGGGCTCACCCTCGCTGACATCGGCGGCAGCATTCCACACCCAGCTGCGGTCAGAACCAACATTTGGGGAGAGCTTCATCTCCGGGACAACTGCAATATCCAAGTCAGCAATTACATTTCAAACCATTTCCGGAGTGCGTGGTTTCCCACACACAACCCCCCATGGTAGACACATACTGTAGTGGTTGGCGCAGACCTTGAGGGTCTTGTCGCGGCGCATGACCAGGCGGGTCTTGCCGTTCTCCTTGTGCTTAAGCAGACGGACGTCACCAGTGCCTCGCTCCTTCCACTCGCTGGACTCCTTGATGAACTTAAACAGCTTGGCGCGCATCTTGAAGACCTGCTCCTCAGACTCCTCGTTGGTCTTGGTCTCGACCTTCTCGGTCAGCTTGATGACGGGCTCGAAGTGGACATCCTCGGACTCGGGAGCGGCTTCCTACACGCAGGGTTAGTCAGTATGGCATTCCTCATGAGACATTGAGCAGCCATTGCCACGACGGTCTCGGTCGGAGTCCTGGACTTTCCAGGAGGGGGAATCATACCTCATCACCCTTAGCGTCACGCTGGGCCTTGGCGCTGCCAGAGTTGTCGCCACGATCCTCATCATCCTTCTTCTCCTTCTTCTCACCACCACCGAACATCGAGAAAACGGAAGACGAGGTGACGGGCTTCTCAGCCTAAGACGGTCAAGTTATATGTTAGCAGAGTTCGTTTAAGCGACAGATCAACGTAAGCGAGTCGAGCAGGTCATGTCGAGGCAAGGCGAGGTGAGATAGTGCTCGACATCGCGCAAACGATAACGAGGCACCATCCGGCCAGACCGCAACATGAAGACATGTCGACGAGACGAGATAGGTTGGGTCGAACCGACGAATCCGAATAGCGCACACGACGACAGCAACCCATCCCATCCCATCCCAAAGGATGACGAAGGTTTTTTTCCTCGCGCCGTCCCGCCGACCGATGCGATGTCGTCAAAATCGCGGGGAAGCACCATCACGACCACACCCGCATCGCAGTTCGCCATCCACGTACCTCGGTGGTCTCGACCTTGGTCTCCTCGACCTTGGGCGCAGTAACTTCGGAGGCAGACATGTTTGCGTTTGTGACGTGTATCTTGGACTCGTAAAATCTATTGCCGCCGTGCCGTTAGCATATGCGGTCCCTAATCTGCTGGGCGATTTTGACCCCTCTTCCCCCCTCCTGCTCGGTCCGCGGGCGGGCCACCAACGGCCAGGGCAGGGTCCAAGGAAGAAGGAGGGGTGACGAGAGACAGAGCGCCCAGCTGGAATCGAAGAAGGCGGGAGCTCACCGGAGAAAAAGGTATATTGGACGAGTGTTGCTGCGCTGGTGCAAGGTCCGTTGAGTAAAAGGGTGTGCGGGTGCGAGATGGGAGTTTTGTCTGGTGATTTGTTTCCCCCCTCCCCCTTCCCTTCGCCGCCCGAAGAGAAATAGTTGCCCCTCCTTTCCCACCTTGGGCTGGGCCTGGCCCGCCGCGTGCTTGCCTGCGCTGCGGTGTGCGCTGTGTGTGCGCTGTGCTCCAGGCGGCGCTGGCTGCCTGCAAAGTCAACAAGCCCTGCCATTGGCCCACCGCTGCGCACTTCTTCAGGCACCACAACAAGTCACTGCCCGCGCCATTTTGCCGAGGGGGTACTTGTTTTGTGCAAAGACCCCAGTCCAAAATTACATGTGGAGACGGCCGCCTGGCAGCTTGCTCTAGGCTGGTGGAGCCACGTGAATGATTTGGTATTGGTCGCTTCTCGCACTCACAAGCAGCTCTTGTTCGTTGGTGGGTGAGCCACAACAAACCATTTAACGCAGCTTTACTTGCCTTGAGTCGGACACATTGGTGCATTTACGCTCGGGACACTAAGAATATGAAGGGTCGTGATTTAATGCTATCGTTACAGCTGTAGCTGTGGTGGTTGTAGCTGCACTCGCTCCTCCGTCCGGGCTCACAATATCACTTCGACGGCCGTTCCCCACGTCCAAGCTATTAGCTGCGTTGCCGGGCAGCATGACTCAACAGCTAATTACAAGCTCGTAATGATTACACATCAGCTGTCTAGAGGTATCTACTATGATCGCCAGAGACTAGATCGGGAACTATCAACATCGGCAATTATCACTACGTCACCTTCCTGAGCCATCCAATTTGGTATCCCACATAATGCTGGGCAGTATTACAACCTAATAGTATTCATCGATCCCAAGGGGGATCTCATCCGGCTTCCTTCTTCTTGCTTTTCCCCCCATAATGCTGAAAAGTATTACAACCTGGCGATATTCACCTATCCCGAGAAGGATCTCATCCCACCACCTGATCTTGCTTTTTTGTTCCGCGTCTTGTCGCCCAATCGTATCATGTACACATGTGTCAGGAGGCACATCAAAAGTGAGGAGATGCTGGATAACCAAGGGAAACGCGGAGGGGCATTGAGTATTCATGAAGCAAACAGCAAAAAAAGCGTAAAGAAAAAACAACAACACAATGTCTACATGATGGTTAAGAGAGACCAAAAACTCCGTCCAATACCGTGAGTCCCATACCTCAGAAGTGCCAGCCCAAGTCCATCCATACCACAAAGTTACCTCCAGGGAGAAGATGAGCAATCAAAGAAATTAAATGAACCCCCTTATACCACGAAGTTGCATTGTTGCATCCCCCGCTTTCCTCGGCCGAACTTGTTTGCGCATCGAGGACCGTTGAACACTTTGTTCCAGATTCCCGAGTGGATGTCGGTCTTCTTGTCGGTGGAGTGGCGTCTTGTCTTGCGGGCCTCGATGACATCGGCCTTCTTCTTAGCCATAAAACCCTTGGCCTTATGCTGGTATTGTTCGTGTTCGTCCTTAGTTCCTGTAATCTTCAGCCACCAAAGTTTGGCAGAGATCTGAGCATCAAGGAGGCTTAGTTGGGCCTGGTCCTGGACATCACGAGACTTGGAGAGGTGTTGTGTGACCTGCTCTGCGATGTCGCCAACCTTCTTTGATACTTCGTCCCTGGCGCTTTGGATGCGCTCCCGGGTCTCCACCTTAATAGAGCCCAGGGATCGGTGGGCATTGTGGAAGCGAGTGAGAAGGTCCTTGATCAGGCTGTCAGAGACTGTCAGGACATTGTCAGAGGCTGACTCCAGGGATCTTTTGGCTTCCCCGAAGCAACGCTCTGCCTCTTGAGCAGCAGCGGGGACGAGTTCGGTCAGATCCTGAGCGAGGTGCTTGGTGATCTCCAAAGCTCCCTCCATGATGCCCTTATCAAAAGTGATCCGGAAAACCTTACGGATCTTTGGTCGACAAAGGGTTGTAATGTCGACCTTGACAGTTCCATGAGACTCTTCATAGGGGAACTTGATGAGCATTCCGTCTTCGACAGAAGATACAGCCATGGGAACGGAGTGATCCCCCCGCGTGGCTGAGAAGATCAGACACTTCTTTGCCAGCCAGATCTCTTTGACATCTGATGGTATGCGAACGAGAAACTGACCATGCTGTTTGAAAACAGCCAGATCGGGCTTCTTCTCCGCAAAGAGCCACTGTTCGGGGAAGGCATTTTCAAGCGGGACTAGCCCAGCCACCTGAGTTGATGTAGGCAGAGTCAATAGTGTAGATGAGGTCTGGCTAGTAGAAAGGGCCAAGGCCGTGGGGTGGGGAGTGAGGACAGGCGTAGCTGCGGGAATGTGGAGATCGTGGGGTGGGGGTGAATAGAAGACGGGGATCAACAGGGCCACGACAAGGGCAAAGATGATACCAGGGAGTGCCGACATGGCGGACTCCATCAGAGAGTTCCATGCCTGGACCTCCCTATCTCGGATGTCTTTATACCATGCTGAGAACCAGGTGTTGATGGAGCCTCGTCGGCTTCCATCTTCACCATCAGCAGCGTCGACCACCCTGTCGGGTCGATCCACAATGCGACTAGCTTCCGGGGTAGGAATAGATGGAGTCTTGAGACTCTGCTGTGTATATTCGAGAGAGGATCGAGAGCGAGCATCATCCTCTGATTCCGACTCGGTGTCGGACTCACTATTAGGAGCAGATGCTTCGTCGGGGTGCGCCTGTGATATCGGGTCAAGTATGGCGGTATCATACTCGTCGCCGTCGTTGAGGCGGGTAGTGTTGGCATGCGGTTCGAAATCGCCGGCGACCGATTCGTCATCGTATGTATGTTCGGTGTCGGCGAGGCTGTGGACGTCATCGGGGCGATGAAAGTCGAGAGAGCCGACAGACTCGCCCATGGACTCGGTATAGTTGTCATCTTGGGACTCGGTGTCGGTGCCCGAGATGAGTTCGTAGGTGGACTCGGACAAGCCGGTCTCCTCGGTTGATATGACACGCATGATGTCGGGGTTACTGAATGATATCCAGTTCGCAAGGTGACGATTGCCTTGGGGGCGGGGAAAGCGGAGGGAGGGCTCGGAAGTCGATAGCTGGCTCCGAGGTGGTGTCGTCGATGTCGTCGGGGCGGGGTTGGATGTTGAAGTAGCAGTGGTGTTGGTTGCAGTGGTGTTGGTTGTGGTGGTGGTTGTGGGAGTGGTGTTGGACTGAGGGGTCACTGTCGGCGCGGAGAGTGACGCAGGTGATGCAGGCGACGCCCGGGCAGATGGGGTATCACGGTTCGTGGCGGATGACGAGGTGCAAGGAGTTGAGCCCTGCTGTTCCATAACGAGAGGGCAAAATCAGCGACGGCGTCTTATCACATCATAGTCTTTACGGCAGCTGGGCGGCGCATGAGGAGGAGGTCGTGAGCGTCGAGGTGCAGCTTATATGAGAGGGGCGACTTCGGGAGAAGGAGGGGCAGACGGATCGCCGGAGATGGAGGGGGAGGAGGGTGCGAGAGGCAATGCGTGGACGGGCTGGTGGCG
>JAANBB010000762.1:0-11675 GCA_014621425.1 Cylindrodendrum hubeiense | reverse complement strand
CTGCATATCCACCGCCCGGGCTCACCTTGCAATTACGCCCGGTGATTACGGGAATTCAGCGCTCACGTGATCGGCATAGCAGCCGGGTGGGCCCGATCCCGGTTGCGCGGCGGAGGCTGACACCAAGGCTTGCCCTGGCGTGGCGATCATACTCAACCCCGCGCGGAATGTGGGCTTGGGGTAGGGAATCAGGCGCAGGGCGAGATAACGGATTGGCTAGTCAAGCGTAAGGTTTACCGTCAGGAGATCAGGAGGCGTCCGGGCGATTGGGCTAGTCTGCATGGAGTATTCTGATGAGAGACCCCAATGCGGATGTGAGCACAGCTCCCCCGGAGTCGGGTCGTGTGAGCTCTTATCAGTCCGGGGTACACTATCACCTTGCATCGGCGAAGCCGTAGTGCCTCGAGGATGGCATGGGTCGGTCTATCGCCAATGGCCACGAGCTATTGATGACGCCGCCACATGGGTAGGTATCATTCCTTGCTATCGTACAGATTACAACGACCACCGACTTCATTCGTTACGTTACGAAGGTCAGCTTCACGTTGAGAGCACTAGAACGGATAGGGTATGTGCATGAGCATGAGCATGAGCAAATCGAGAATTATCGTGTTCGTATAGCGGGTATCTCATCAACCTATCTTCCTCGACATTGCAACAATACATATTTGTCATGATAATAGTTGGGTATATCGAACATTTCTCTTAAGCCAAACAATAAACTAGTTTAATTAAACATGCCAACTCTTCCTTTATGCGCTATCAGTCGCCGTCTTGTTGCGCCGGAGTCCGACCATCTGGCCCATTTCAGTCCAGAAGCCTACAGCAGGCTCGGTGAAGGTGGCTTCGTAGGCATCAATGACAGGGCGATCCCAAACCAGGTCGACCTCAAGGGGCTTCTTCCAAGTGGTGCCCTTGAGAAGCTTCCAGCCGACGAAGAGGCAGGGGGCCACAATCTGCATGGTGTAGTTGGTGAAGAAGTTGTCAACTTTCCAGGGGGTGAAGGAGGCGTAACCGTAGAAGATGACCATGATGGACTGGAAGACGAGCGCAATGTAAGTGCCGTAGGGTTGGAAGTAACCATAGTATGGCAGGGCCTTGCGGTCGAAGCCCTGAGCCTGGCAGGCCTTGTAGTACTGGAGGAAGGTGATGGACATGATCAGGTAGTTGATCAGACCGCCGGCCGTCATGATGTTGATGAGCCAGGTAAGCACCTTGGCGGAGCTGTCACTGAGCTGCAGGAAGGACAGGAAGGGAAACAGCATGACGACGCAGAAGCAGTAGATGGGCACACCCTTGGCAGTGCACTTTCGCAGGAAGGCGGGAGCACGGCCCTCGAGAGCCAGCGAGTACAGGGAGCGAGTAGCACAGTAAGTGTAAGTGTTGCCGGCAGAGAAGATAGAGGTGAGCATCAGGGCGTTGACAATGTGGGGGAGGACCTTGATGCCCATGTTCCTCATAGCGATGACATAGGGTGATGCAGCTGCGGTGCCACCACTTTCTGTGCCCTCACGGTAGACAGCAGAGAGAGCCGCATCGTTCCAGGGAACGACGATGCCCACGGCAAGAGAGCCGACGATGAAGAAGAAGCAGAAGCGGTAGTAGACGGTCTTGAAAGCAGCCTTGATGTAGATGCTAGGGCGCTGGGCCTCGGCAGCCACCATCGAGATATATTCGGGGCCAACGACGGTGAAGCCGGCGCTCCAGAGGGCAGCGAGGAAGCCCTCGAAGCGACCGAGATCTCCCACGTGGTTCCACTCGGCAAATGAACCGGGGTTGGACCAGTAGCGGAAGCCGTATGCGTCCTTGTCGGGGTTGCCACCGACCATGGTGATGAAGGTGAAGCAAAAGAGGATCAGGATCAGAATGACCTTGCCGCCGGAGAGCCAGAACTCGGCCTCGCCGTAGCCGCGGACGGCCAAAATATTAAGAGCACTACATTCACACGGACAGAGTTTAGCGTGCGGTCTTGTCTTTCACAGGGGAGGGGGAGGAGCAATCCCAGAGAGACGACGGCCAGGAGAAAGTCGCGGAGAGCACAGCAACGGCACGTCGAGGACAAAGAAAAGGCAGGATGCTTCCTGAGAGTCAGGGTTCTTACGCGTAACAAATAATCACACCGGCACAAATGCCAGCCGTGGGGCCAGGGTTGGTGATCTTTTCGTCCCAGAAGGAGAGCACCAGGTTTAGAGCCGTGATCTCAAAGGGGATCAGGATGGCCTCGTAGAAGAAGAAGTTCCAGCCAGCAGCGAACCCAAGCGCCTCGTCGACCCAGTGGCCGGCGAGACGGATGAATCCACCAGAGACAGGCATGAAGGTGCTCATCTCAGCGATACTGTTGTTGACAAGGGCGAGGACCAGAGAGTACATGGTGTAAGCCAGAAACAAGCTGCCGGGACCGCCCTTGGCGAGACCGCCACCGATGCTCACGAAGAGCGCGGTACCAATGGAACCGCCGACGGCGATCAGCTGGATCTGTCTGTTGTTGAGGAGGCGATGGAGGCCATCAGTGTTCTCGCGGACACCGCCAGCCAGGAGGTCGGGGCTGCCAGGGGCGGCATCGAACTTGGGCGACTTTTCCTCGTCGGACGCCATCTTGTCGCAAGGCAAGTGGGTGTAGAGTTAGTGGTTGTGTAGTGTCGCACGAGGGCGATTGTCGAGTTGCGACCGGTTTGGAGGGGAGGAGGACAGAGCGCGAAGTCGGCACTGGGGAGGGATCGAGGCGAGTCGAGTCCACTCAAGAGGTGAAGCTGGAATCTAATCCAATTGAACAGGAGACTGCAAGCAATAAAGCATGCAGATCGGACCTGAATGGGAAGAAGGGGGAGGTAAAGTAGGAAGAAGGTAGGAGAGGAGGAGAGGTAGACGGAGAGGAAACACAAAGTTCTGTGGAGGGCGAGGTCGAGGATAATAAGTAAAATATCGCATGGGTGGACAAGCAGGAGCGACCCGGTTCAGAGTGCCTTCCACCTTACCTTACCCTGCCATGCCTTGCCTGATCGACTGGACGCTGTACTCTGTACTCCGTACCACGCTGCAAGCTGCGAGCTGGGAGGCAAGGTACATCGAGGAGGAAGGCACCTTAGACAAGCATGAGCAGGCGGCGGTGGCCACTGGCCGGCCGGGCGAGCTAACGAATCCCGAGGGTCCAAGGCTACGATTGGGGAGGAGTGGGGACGCCCTCAAGCCCTGGGCGACAGAGCAGGTAGGTCAAGCAGGTGTGGAGCCGGACGGAGTGGTGCACCTTTCCCTTTCATTCCAACGTTTCGGGCTACGTGCGGCAGAGGTACCCACCTGCGGCGACGGCGCTAGACGGGGTACTTGGCCGCGAGGTACAGAGTAGCTTGGCTGCTTGGGGAGAGAGCTGGCGACCAGTGCGACGGGGGACGGACGGGGGCAGCGAGGATGGGCAGCGAGGACGGATGCATGCCGCTTGCTTGCTTGTATGTATGTACCCTGGACATTGGGTCGCGCGTTTACGACTCTGTGCTGCTGCTCGCTGCGTAAAGTTGGCGCAGGGTCCACACACTCCCCGGGGGGAGCGAGGAGAGGGGAGGAGGGATTGCTGAGGATCCATGACGGCGATGTGTGTGATATGGGCCTTGGCGCTGGGCCGTCGTCCTCTGCATCACTTATCTGCTGCTGACGTTCCAGGATGTGGAACCGGGCCCGAGGTCTCGATTCAGGATTGATCTTCTTGAAGAGAAATCACGGTGCCTGTCTCTGTGAAATGTACCGAGTAGTTGTACAAGAATCCAGTCCTTCGTCTTGCGTCTTGCGTCTTGCGCCTTGCAGCATCTCTGACGAGCTGTGTTTCCATCAACAACAGCATCATCACTCAATCTCAGATTAACCCCACTCTCATCCTCCAAGGAGCTCTCATCTATTTTTCCCATTCAAGATTCAGCTCGGCTCAGCTCATCTCAGTTCAGCTCACCCCAGCCTCTCATTACATGACAAACGGTTACTGTAATGCTTCCGCTTTGCTGTCCAGTCTTGTCACGACGCTTGGCTCGGCCTGGGCTAACGGACTAATGCGACGAGTTTTAGCCAAGGACATTCGTGTTGGAGCCTCGCCGCCCACCCGTCCCATGTCCATCTTACTCCGCAACACAGACGCAATGCAGCGCCCATGGCACTGTACTTCATACCATGACAGTGCCCGAGCGACCATGATCCATGATGGGATGGAGACCCCCATGGAGACATGGAGACGGACCCCTGCACCCATGGAGGCGTCTTGGCGGCCCATGCCATGGAGGAGGGGTGTATCCTGGCAATTGGCTCCCCCCCTCACACTGTCTCTCTTTCTTGGCCCCTCTTTTCGTCTTGGGCCGTCCCTTCAATGCTCACTGGCTGGTTGGCTAATGATAACAGCCCCTGCCGCTGCTGACGATTGCTGGCCCTGTCCTGCCTGGGCTGCTCTGCTTCAATCCTTGGGCGTTGGAGGAGGCAAGGGGCCTGAATTGGGACCCGAATTGAGCCAGCTCGAGTTTAGACTCTGCTCTGGATCACGCTGCTCTGGAATTACTATCACAGAAGCGCCCTCTTGAGACTTGTAGCTTTACATGGAGAGCTACTCCGTTCGATGAGGGGAGTGATGACGCAGGAGGGGAAGATCGAGGTATCCATACTCAGCCACTCATTTGTCCCTCCACTCACTGAAATGCCCCGTGGAGTTCCCCGACGGCGCCCCAGGATGCGCTGTGGGCCAGTGTCTCTCGCGGAGCTCCAGCGACCCCAATCGCTGTCGAATGTCTTGTAGTGGTTCGGTGTGGGCTGGAGGCCCCCAAAACGGCCCCCTCCTCCCCCTCACCCCTCACTGAGAAGCCGCCGTAGCCTCTGGGAGACGGGCGTGGTACCAGGTACAAAATAACCTCCTCTGCCTCCCTCTGTGCGTAAGGGCTATCTGGAAGCCTAGCCATCATCCTGGACGCTGGCCTCCCCACCCGCCTGGGCCAACCAGATCCTCCGGGGCAAGGGGCCAGGCTGCGTCTCTAGCCTAGGGCGTGGTCCCATGCGCACAGGTTCATGTACGCAAGGGTTCGGGCGTACGTTCGTTTGTTGGCCGAAAGGACGCCAAGGGGTCCGGGCGGCGGTTTGTTTGGTTCGGGTTGGAGTTTGAGCCCCAGAGCACGCAAGGAAGAGGAAGCGAAAAAGAGCATGGGAGGCACCCCGACGTCATAGTCGAGCATTCCCACCACCTGCCCGATTCGTTCGAGGATGACCATGCGGGCCGGGCAAAACGACCAGGCCAGCGCCAGGAGCACCGGTCTCTTTTCTTTTGGATGGGTTGGGTTTTGTATGGATACATTGCAAACGTAAGAGATTGCGAGGCGAGCCCGGTACCTCGTACTCATGAGAGATCCGTCCAGTCCCGGCGATGTGGTTCTGGGCAATGTACCGACAGGATCCTGCAACGACGTCGCGTGCCCACCGACTTGGAGTGATCGTCGCCTCAAACATCAATTGCTGTCTGGGGTCAACCAATACGGCAAAGATGAATAGCCGAGTATCAAAGCTGGGACCAAGGGGCGAAACATTGCGAGCTCACCGAGCTTTTCCCGCGCACAGCCTGGCCCATTTCCGTTGCTCCAGGTCGTCCGTGTCATGCTTCTCAACGTGGAAATATTATGCTATCTTCATCCAGCCCCAGGCGCCCCGGCTCCCATTTCCTTTTTCTGCGTGCCTCGCAACCTATTCGGCGATCCTGGCCAATCGGGCATCTCGCTACCGGTGAATAGTCTCACCTACCCCAGGTTTCTCGAAACTCTGTGATCTCTCCGAATATGTCTCTATTTTCTGTTATTCTCAACCACTTCCAGTTGCTCGTTGCTCCTCGCACCAAGACAGAGGGAAGAAGACACACGGTTGAGGTACCACGGTACACTCAGCTGCCAAGCCAACGTCTCCACCCAACCCTCACAGCCAGCTCCGCAAAAACCATCCAATTCCCGCCGCGCCACCCAACCTTGGCGTATGCTTCAGCGACGTCACTCTGTACTCGGCTCTGCCAGGCTTACATCTGTACACTCTCACTGCCGCCATGTTTCATTCTTGACTCATTTCCCCGCGAGGAAATGCCACGACGTTCTAGAACCGCATTCCGGGTTACGGAACTGTCAGCCCTGACAGCATCCATCCGTTCCCTAAGCCCAACCCAGACCGTTAACCCGTCTCATGGGTCAGCCATGCCGATCACCAGACTGCACCAGGGCGTTAGGGTGTGAATCTAAGTTGGTGTGGCCTTAGGCTTTGGTCATCCTACTTTGTACGTGCAGGCCTCGTTGCCCCAGGGTGAGCATGGCCTCTGCCTCTTTTGCCTCAGGCACCCGTATGCGAGAGCCGCCGGATTCACTTTTTTCTTCCCGACCTTCAGCATCCACAGTACCCCACTCTTCCCCCGCTAGCACATTTTGAACCATGGCTGTCCACACAACATCAGCAAACCGTCCCCGGTTATACGCCCAATGATCCGTCGCGAACGTCGAGAAATTGCTCCGTAGCTGGGCTAGGATCCAAGACGGGCTCCACTTGACGGATTTTTTCATCCTTCTTCTACAGGGACTGTTCCATCCGCGTCGTGGCCTGGGGCCCCGCTGTACTGTAACCCTTGCCGTCTTAGTTCCCCGTCCATTACGGCTTCATGGTAACGCATTCGTTTGGAGCTGAGCCCAAAGATCATGATCACAGGGATGGAGTATCCTCACGTGCCCAACAGTGGCACAACCGGGGAGGCAATCGAGCGATCACCAATATCTCGAATGTTACAATACGACTCCGTCCCGGGCTGGGGGCATCAGACATGGCCCATTGCCCCGGTACATACGGTTTGGGCAATCCGATCCCAGTTGGAAGGCAGAGCATCTGAGGTCCAGATTGACGAAGGCGTCGTAGTCTGGCGGGTTATTGATCCACAGCAGCTGCAAGATGGGTTGTTTGCTTGGTTCCCAAGCGTCAAGATCCATGGACTCCCGTGGAACAGACGTGCATGGCAGCAGGGCACTAAGATGCGGTTGCGGGTCCGGCTTGCCAATATGGTCATGGAGAGACAAGAGGCTGAGCATGAGGAGCTTGTTGGTCGTATCTCAGCCCGCTAAATGGACGCCATTTCCTCTGGACGGACGGACAGGCCGACGACTCGTACCTATACACCGTGTGTACGGAGCTATGTACGACGGCAACAGAGCCAACGCGAACGCCACTGGTGGCAAGGCTCGATAGCTTGACGAGCGGGATGATGCATGGCGTTCGATGAGATGTAATCATTAAGGCAATGAAGTAGCAGACTGAGTGTCAAGGTGGGAGTTGGCGTCCCGGAGACGGTCTAGGACGTTGGCATTTGTCACCGGACTGTGTCCGCAAAACCGTCCCGTCGCCGCCATTGGTACGTTTGGGATGGTTTATTGAGCCGTTCCCCTAACGTCGCGACTAATTACCGATACCTGGACTGGACTGTACCTCGTACAGGCTACCACGCACATACGCCTTGTCGCGCCCTATCACCTGGAGGCGACCCAAGCACTCAAGCTTGCACCCTGTCTGTGGCCAATCTGCTGAAGTCGATGGTGGTCTGGGCTCCGCGCAGAGTCTGACCCGGGATACTAAGCGTGATGAGCAGAGCCTTGTTCTGCCAGACCAGGCGGACCATGCAGCCGCAGCAGGCGACGTTTCTGAACGGACGACGACCCCATAGCAGCGCCCCATCTCACCGGACATTGGCCCGCGCGGGTGCGTAGGCGAACACGGTGCATCAGGCGATTGTCACTCTGGGACCCACAGGGGAGAAACGTAGCATTGGGTTGCTTACGGGGGGCGAGATGAACCGACGATTGGGAGACGGGAAGATCAAAGAGGCAAAAAGCGAGAAACCTTCACCCCAACAGACACATCTAGAAGGCGACCTTGCAAACCATGTCTCAAAGCCAGGCGGGGAGTCCCTGTTTCGATGTGTCTTCCAGATCTCTCAACCATTTGCATGTGAAGATGGAGCAGCCGCAGATTTTAGGTGCTATTGCGGGCCTACGACGAAGTCTCTGTGGAGAGTTTGTCCGTGCGTGTGCTTTATTGTTCGCACGGCCGTCTGGATCTTTGCGTGTAGAAGTGTATTGTTGCCAACCTTGGTTGTAAGGCAGACAGAGTCAATATCTGCGTCGTGCGCAGAATGGCGCTTGAAAGCCGCCCAAGGAAAGCGTTAATTACTTGGGTGTTTAGCGCGGCCCTTGTCGCCTACCAAATCCGTTGGTCTTTGCCAGGGAGCAGGGAGAATTTACTGGGCGCTAACCGGCCTCTCTGCTCGCAGGGCCCAAGCCACGACCAGCACGTCTTTGCTGGAATCCCGTCCCGAAAACGCAACATCGTGGCCAACGGCGAGAGCACGTCAACGACGGGCCGGATACACAGTTTTAGACGACGTCGCCGCAGGGGACGGGACGGTGAACGGACCAAGCCCACGACCGGATCTGAAGGCCAGATCTATCGGGTGCCGGGAGCCATTACGTGATTAGCAGCGTCAAGTCCCCATCGTGCAAACCCGTCCATCTGCTCAACCCGGGGGCCGCTCAGCAGATCTGTCGCCGGGGGCCTGACAAGGCCCGGGACCGGGGGATCCGCTGAACAAGATAGAAGCCGTTGGATTCTGGGTGGTGCCGCAGAGGCTCCGCGGCCACACACGGCGCGCGGCGTAGCGGAGACGGGCGTGAAAATCTAGACGAGCCCAACGCACAAGCGCACACACGCACAAAAGAACGCACAACACACATACAGGACATACGCACACTCTCGCACGCGACCGACGCCTAGAGACGGCCTCTTGGATCCACGGGGGACGCGACACGACGAGACCGCAGCCTGTTCCTGGGCCCGCGATACCGGTTAATCCTTCCAAGCGAACCAACTCACACAATGTCCGCATCCGCCGCCGGGTGTGGCACAGCCCTGCGCACTGGGCAATACGCCTCCGTCCTCCTCTCGGCGCCCGCCTCCGCTCCCGCCGCCTCCACCCCGGCAGCAGAGACCTCAGATGCTCCGGCCCCGGCCCCGACCCCGGCCTCGGCCCCGGTCTCCGCCAGCCTGATCCAGGCCTTTGCTAGTCGTCTTGCTGCGGGTGCTGCCGCTGTTGATGATGCTGCTGCCGCTGTCGCTGTTACGGATGTGCCCCAGACCCTTGCTGTCGGCATCGCTGCCCTCAATGCTTTCCTCCAGGTCAACGTCACCGGTCCTGTCCTTGCTGACGCCGCCGCGATTAACGCCCGTCTGACCAAGGCTTGGGCCGACGCGCAGCCCGGAGTCGCCAATGCCACCCTGGACCAGCTTCAAAAGGCCTGTCTTCGGGATCTCGAAGTCGACGGCGTCTCACCCTACGCTTACATCCCCCACCTTGAGCTCTTCGCCCTCGCCAAGTACATCCTCACCCAGGCCTTGAAGGGTGTCGCCGACGACGTGGTGGAGGTCCCCTCTGACGAGGGAGCGCTCAAGCACAGTCTTGCCTGGACGAAGCTCCGTGTCCAAGTCTGGCACTACAAGCTCCTGACCCAGCCGAGCATCGGCCCCGGGTCCAACTTCACCCGCAGTTTCCAGTGGAGCGACGTGCCAACCCTGGCCACCCAGATCCTCGACAGCATCGATGTTGTCCGCTCACAAGTCCTCAGTGAGGAGGTGTGGTCGGCTGACGCAGGATCCTGGAGCCGCGACGACAAGGTCCAGTTCCTGGTGGAGGCTGCCAACAATTACATCCTCCTCGGCCGGGACGACAAGGCTAGGGAGGCCCTGAAGGAGGCCGCCCAGACAAGTGGTCTAGTCTACGCCCTGTCCGGTGCCCTTGGCAAGAGGACCAAGTTCCAAGAGAAGAGCACCAGTCAGCTCGTCGTGCTGGCAAAGAGTGGTGTCGAGGCACCTGCAGGCGGCGACGACGAAGAGCAGGACACCAAGCCAGATTCTCTACCACTAAACAACGATACTCTCCTCGAGCAGATCCACTTCACCAAGGAAAAAGAGGAAAGTGAAGACCCCAAAACGGCCCTCCCTACTGTCCTGGCGGATCTTGCGCCCGATGACCAGCCCCAACTATCCCCCATCGACCAGATCATCCTCCTGACGGAGGCCACCCTCAAGGATGCGTTCTCACCAGCTGACACGCTCACCGCGGAGGAGGTTCTCCCCTTTGCCGTGCGTGTTATCGGCGACAAATCGACCAACTGGCAGATCTACACCCAGGCACTGCTCGTCCGTTCCCGAATCGAGGTCCACCGCAGCAGGACCGTCGAGCGCGGTGTCCTCCAGATGCAAGCTGTGGCCGACCAGGTCTTGACTGACACTACGCCTGAAGCCGAGCCAGAGACGAAGGCTGAGGAGGCCAGCAATGGCGCCCCCGTCATTGAGATCAGCGCTCCCGGCCAGACCGTGTCGAAGCCGACATCCTTCCTCCCTGCGCCCAAGGCTTCCGAGTCCGCCCCGGCGCATATCCGCCTTCAGTACATCCACGCCCTGTCGTCTCCTCCCCGATGGCATCTCGAGTCCGAGCTCGCCTACGCCTGGGCTGGCATTGGCTCTCTCACCTCAGCCCTCGAAATCTTCAAGCGCCTGCGCCTGTGGGCCGAAGTCGCCTTGTGTCTTGCGAGCAGCGAGGCCACCGAGGACGAGCAAGGCCGAGGCAGTGGCGGCGAGGAGAAGGCCAGGGGCATCATCCGCTGGCGCCTGTTCCAACGCACTGGAGAAACCGATGCGTCGGCAGAAATCGACGAGAACATCGGCGAGGATGTCATGTATCTCAAGGGCGACAACTACTCAGGCCCCGAGCGTGATCCCCCACCGCCCAACGCTCCCCGTTTGTTCTGCATCCTGGGCGAGATCGAGAACGATCCCGCCCACTACGAGCGCGCCTGGGAGGTCTCCAAGCACCGCTTCGCCCGCGCGCAAAAGTCGCTGGCCGAGCACTACCTTCAGGCCAAGGACCTGGAGAAGGCGCACGATGCCTACAAGAAGGCCACGGCCGTCAACCGACTGAACCCCGACATGTGGAGCCGACTCGGCGACATCAGCCTACGGCTCGGCCAGTTCGACGACGCTGCCGTGGCGTTCAACCGCTCCATCAGCTGCGCGAGCGACACGGCGGGAGGCGAAGATGCCCGGACGTGGAGCAACCTGGGCAGTGCGCTGTGGAGTCTGTACGTCGAGGTGGTGGCTAAGGAGAAGGACCAGGAGCCAGAGAAGGCGGAGCCCGTTGTCCCTGCGGACGATGAAGAAGACGACATCGACAATGTCGTCCCCGTGAAGAAGGACCCTCGCCATGATCCCGCCACACTCCTCACCCAGGCCCTCGCGGCTTACAAGAAGGGCGCCTCCATCGCCCACTCCAACTGGCGTATCTGGGACAACGTCCTCACCCTCGCGCTGCGCATGCAACCGCCCGCCATCGCCGAAATGGTGCTCGCGCTGCGCCACATCATCCTCATCCGCAAGTCCGAGGATGCCCTGGACATCGACGTGCTCACCGCCCTGTTGCAGGACGTGATCCTATCCAAGGAGAAGCCCGCCGGCACCGGCGTCTACGAGCCCCCGCGCGGCTCCCACGAGCGCCTCGTCATGCGCATCGTCGAGGAGGAGATCGTGCCGCTCATCACCACGCGCTCTGAGCTGTGGGCGCTCGTGTCCCGCCTCCGCGGCTGGCGGCGCGA
>JAANBB010000761.1:0-11689 GCA_014621425.1 Cylindrodendrum hubeiense | reverse complement strand
CTCCCTACCCTATGCCGGTGTGGGCAAGAATTCAGCCCATCGTGGCCGAGAGTCTCGCCGCAAGTCCGCTTTAACCGACCACCACCAGACGGATGGTGAGCATTCCGAGTCTCCGACCCAGGGGCCAAGTCGTTCCCGTCGGGATCCTACCTTGGTTGGGCGGGAACACCACGGCTGGCTGTTGGTTGCGTTAGTCGTGTTGGTCGTGTTGGCTGTGATGGCATTCTCGGACGGGGTGTGGAGGGTCAGCATACGACTTTCGGTTACTGTGCCTCTCGTTAGCTATGCCGCCCCAGAGCTGCCGACCAGGCCCCACGGGTTGCTTTCCGATTGTGTAGAGGTCCGGCATACCGCCACCGGCAATGGGGAACGACGAGCCGCCTATACCGATGGGAAAGGGCAGATGGCCGTCGCTTGTGGGACCTCTTCGCCAATCTCCATCACGCCAGTATGGGGCCTGAGCTGCCTACGTGGCAGGATTTTGGGTTTCCAGGATGATGTCGTTCGACAATATCGTCGGATGATATCAACGGTGGAACTGTAGGGTAGTATATGTGTTGGTTTGCGCCGCGTATGAATCCCACGTTCCTTGCAAGTAACCATATGCTCCAGCCTGGAGTGGTTTCGACGCGGAGGGTGCATGGAAGGTTCATTGGCGGGCGCAGGGATGCAGTGTTGATGTGTTTTGGTACTAGCCTGCCTGGTTCCCGTCAAAGTATTTGAAATTGACCCTGAGTTCTACGGTGAAAGTGACAGGTCACTCACATGTCATTCCCACGTGCTTGTTGATCTAACTGTACAAACGGCGAGATGGCGGCCCGGAATTGTGAAGCTGACGACATATCCCCAGGAGTCATGGCTGAGACAACTCTCGGAACAGGAAAAAAGGAACATCGATACGTTTTCCAGTTGACGGTACAAGGCACATGAGCTTGCTGTGGAACATCGTTCAAATACCAGCAACTGTGTTGTTAATCGAGAGAGGAGCGAACAATCACGTATATATCGCGGGCTATTGGGCTGTAATGTCTCCAACCTAAATCAAAATTCAGTATCTGAATTCATTGTCTCCTCGATCACCGTCAAGGCTTGTGAGATTCGTGAGCACTTGAGACCCCTCCAAAGTCTTCATTACTGCATCCCCGAAGAAAGTGAGAAACATCCGTCATTGAACGCGAGGCAGGAGACTAGTTTTGATCATGTACACAGCGGTGCTTATCACAGTCTGATATACGTCTCCCTCTCTCTCTGCAGTCACATCTACAAAGTAAGAAGCTTTATATTGACGTGGTCAAATGCACTGCCCATATGACCATGACGTGCTCCTCCTCAAGAATAATGGAACCGGTGGCCTGGGAATGTCAACGCCTGGTCTTGAATCGACCTATTGGCGCAACATTCTTTTGACCCAGTTGTCGAGCGTTCCAAATTGTGAAATCGAAAACAGCGAATAGAGCCAATGTAAGTACCGGAGCGCTGCTTCATATGCCAGATATCTAGTATATGAACCCTTTCTCGTTACTGTGACACTAATAACATATGAAGGCAATTGCAACGATCAACCAGAACAAGTGCCAGGATGGGGTTGACTTGCCAGTTGCCAGGGACATTTTTAAGCCCGATAGTGAAGGCCCAATCGACCCTGTATGAGAAGTGACTATGGGATAATGAACTAAAGCTCTGGTTCGGATTATATGTGCGACTCCAGGTCTAGTATCACAGTGTCATCATCAGAAGGAGAAAGTAATAACATGAATGATACAACATGGATGACATGGATGAAATGCAATACAATCGGGTGTAAGACTGTCAGATATTGATGCTTCTAGGGTGGTGATATCTGTTTCGTGCCTGGACGAGGACACCGAGAGTGAATGTAGGGAATTGGCCAGGGTGCTGAATACAGATCTCTTACCATACCACCATAGACATATGTCATATGTCCGGGCTGCAAAGAATTGAGAGCGACAGTGGGGAATCGAGTGAGTAGAACTAGGTGTTATGAAATAGAGTCGGAAGCTCCAGATGACACAAAACGTCACTGTCGGCCCAGGTGACTTTTCCTCAATTACCTCTATAGGAATGATATTTTCTCCAATAACCAACGCGCATATCCCTGGACATTATAAATGCATAGGTTGGACAGGGCGTTGTGGTTGCCAGTGTTTATACTTGAATATGGCGGCTTGAACATGAAGCAAAACTGGGGAAGGGTCGGGGTTTGGGCTGTGGATTGCCTGTAGACAGCTGACAAGAACACGAGTCTTCCCAAATATCAGCTTTCCAAAGCCCACCCAAGTTGTCAGTGGCTCAGGAGTCAACGTGGCGGTTCTCCGCCGTACTTACACTACAGCTGTAGTCCAAGACAGACAGGTCTAGATTCTCGATGTTTTGTTGTCCTTACCGCTCAACGAGACACTTATCCCCAAACAATGCCAATGCTTTACATTGACTTTAGCTGGATCGGGGCTGAGTCGATGGCCGCGTAAGACAAGTTTGTGTGTCTGAGAATAGGTTGTCTAGACGCACCACGGACTCGGATCTGTCTCACTTAAAGACGGCTAGCCCTAGCGTCTGAACCTCATGGGCGTTGATTGAGGCAGTTTCAGAAACTAAAGATGCTAACCAAGGCGATGGAATGTGGGTGCGTACTTGAAAAATGGCGCTGTTGGTTGTGTTGTACGGGTAGATGGACTGTGTTAATACGGGAGAGGTTGAGGCAGTGCATTTGGTAGTCGCTTGACACGTCACCGAACCCCTCCGAACCTCTCCGCAGCAGCACTTGCGAAGTCCGTATTTGTGGAATAGAAGGAGAAATGAATGCGGAATAGTAAGGTCCATTTGTTCATAGTTACTGGGCGATACGTTGTGTCATTAGACAGATAAAAGACGATGGCTTTGTGTTGAACATCTTCCGGAATGTGACATCGATGTCTGACTAGATTCGGCTCGTATTCTAGATTCTCTCCATTGAAGACCCCTGCCTGGCCATCCATTAGCCTGCATCTCGCCTAGGAGCCCGAAATTGCAGCTGCTCGGACGCAGTGAGTTACAGGGGATGAATCAGTGCTGACAGGTGCTGACGGGAGCTGGCGCAGAGAGCTCTATTCCGGTCGGTGTGCTGGAATGCTGAGAGCCGAGGTACCCGTCCACCGTCCACCGGGACTTGGGTGGCATCGTGGGCGGGATGTGGATGCCCTGTGGATGCCCTGGAGATGATGACGATGGCCCTAAAAAAAAGGCCTGGACACTGGATGGTGACTGGCCACTCGGGGGGTATCCCAGCACAGTGGACAGATGTCACTGCCGATCGGGCCCTGGCTCTTAGCTTCCAGGCGGCTCCCCGGCGGCCCCTGTGCCAGCTCCAGTACCAGTACTTGTGCCCGTACCCGTGCCACAGCGCGCTGCACCCACTGTAGTCCCGTGCATAGTGACAGTACCTGGGCGTGGTAGCGCTGCAACCTTGTTCCCGACGGACGCGGCACTCGACGATAAGGAGCGGCCGTGGGCGCGCCAAACGCCATGGTGGTAATTTCTTCCAGAAGCCCGCAAATTTGACCTCCATTCTCCTTTCTCGCGTCACCGTCAGCATCCGGCCACGGTCCGCATCCGGCATCCAACGATTCTGCATCCCATCAATCTCCCTTGGACCATTTGGCGTTTTCCTCCTGTGCGAATGTACCCGTCGTCGCCCGCCGAATCTGCGTCCGCCCTCCTCTTCCGCCATTGCCGATAGCTGTCGCTGCTCCTCCGCCTCGTAGCCGGCCGATCCGCAATATACAACACACTCCCTCCCGCGCTTCGAGCTTCCGCGCCGCCGCGATGAGTTGGATCACGACCCTCACGGGCTACTTGGCACCCGTCTTCATCATCCTATCGCCCATCATCTCTTACAGCGACCAAGTGCTGGCCATGCACCGCTCCAAGAGCAGCGCCGGCTTCTCTCTCGACATCCCCCTCATCATGCTCGTCGCATCCTTCCTGAGGTGCGACCTCGCCCTGTGCTTCGCCCCGTCTGGAAGCAACATTGGCTGACTCGCGACCTTGTCCGCAGGATTTTCTACTGGCCGCATGCCCAATATGACATGAGCTTGCTCTTTCAATCGATGCTTATGGTGGTTGTTCAGGCCATCCTCCTCAAGGTCGCCCTCGACCACCGCCCGCCCCCGTCCTCAAAGGGGGGAGAGGCCGCGCTTCCCTTTGCCGGCGCCGACGATAGCAATTCCGGGTTCCAGCGCCCATACAACTTTTGGCAATGGCGGTCACCAAAGCGGTGGGTGCCCGATGACCCCCGGACGTTGGGTCGCATCGCGGAATTCATGGCTAACTTGCATTGATAGATACTGGCAAGCCATCACGTATTTCGCCGCCGCCCTCGTCGTGCTCGAGCTTCTTCTCTCGCAGATGCCCGGAATATATGGCACGTATTCCAATACCATTGGCTACATCGGACTCGCGGTTGAGGCAACGCTCCCACTGCCCCAGATTCTGGTCAACGTGCGCTCAAGGTCCTGCAAGGGTCTGCGACTATCCGTCCTGGCCAGCTGGATAGGAGGCGACTCGATGAAGCTGTTCTGGTTCTTCACCGCGACTAGTGAGATCCCCTGGTCATTTAAGATCTCGGGCATGTTCCAAGCATCGTGCGATGCTTTCCTGGGTCTCCAATACCTCGTGTACGGCAATGCGGAACTCCCGACGGTCGTCAAGGAGCACCCGATGACAGAGTGGTCGTCGGCACAGCCGGTGACCGGCGCGCCGAGACGGAGCCTGAGCCCTAGCCGGCTGTCAGCGGCCTTCGACAAGGATGTAGAGTAGGACCTATGGGGGTAAATGTAAAAAGGCGTAACTTCAGGTCATGATGCACCCCTGAGCACCGCATGCCATTGGAGGGCAGGGTATTGTGAGGATTTTGTGAACACAACAGCGAGCGCAACAGGACACGTCATAATAGGATGGCAAGAGAAGGGAAACTATAGACGGGAACACATGCACGGCGTTGGAGGTTATATGAAGGCAGTCATCGGGACGACCGGAGCCCCTGGACCTGGAGACGGACCTGGACACTGCGGGAGTCCGGACCTCCGGACCTCCGGACCCCCGTGAAAGGCTTGGCTTGGCAAGCCACTGTAAGCCAAGCCAAGCGATGTCAAGCATGCAAATGCACGCAATGTGTGTGGAAGGCCAAGGTTGTTGCTCGCGCCTGAGAGATGAGAAAGGGCGAGAGAAACTCCAGCCAAGAGACAGGCAGCAAGCAGGAGAAGCGGCTATACCAATACGTCCGAAAGTCCAGAAGACGTCTTGGTCTGGGCGTGGTGCTCCATACTGGAGAGTGGACGCCGGGACTCATTTAGTCTGCGTGGAAGGATGGACAACTGCCGGGGACTAGAGATGTCATGATGTCTCTCTCCTGGTCATGCATGGCCTTGGGCGTGGTGGTGGGCTGGTTGACACAGGGGCTCGCTCACAGCGGAGGAGTTGCATCAACCCACCACCAGCAGAAGTGCGATGGGCGTTAACTCCTGGTAGCGCGGTACCTTGTACGTGGTAGAATCTCAAGACTTTGGGGGCGGGAAGGTGGCTATAATTGGGCTGCGCAACGGATAGAAAGTGTAGTGCAGGACGATAATGAGTAATTCCAAAGGAAGTATCATTCCCATCCATTCCCATTCATCCCAGTTCATTATCTGGCATTTTAAAAGACGCTCTCCGGTGTCCTCTGTGGCCATTCACCATGATCCCGCTTGCACTGCTGCCTGGTACCTCTCTATCAGAATCGCACCAGCTGTCACCAGTCGCCAGGAGATTGCTCCCCCCAGCCACCGGACTTATTGCTGCCAACTCCTCCACTAAGGGAGCCAAGGTAGGTAGGTGTAGGTAGGTACCTTAGCTGTTCGCCAACCACCTTTTCCCCTACAGCACCCGACCAAACCGATCTTCGTCCCTCTTTCACGTAACTACGGCAACCATCTCTCACAGCACAGCTCTGACTGCCTAATCGGTGCCTCGTTTTAGTGCTCATCGTTGCACGCATTTGCCGCCTCAACTGGGCTGTCACTCTATTCGAGCTTCCCTTTTTTGAGGACTTGGGTTGTGCTCGAGGAATAGGACAACATCGCATCCTCGATTGTCGACCCTCAAACATCGAACATCAAACATCGAACCAAGCTTTGTCCTGGCGACAACAGACCTAACCCTTAGGCTTGCCTGATCCTAAGAGTCGCGTGGTATGCTATTTCTCCTACTTTGCTTTGCCAGTATCTTCTCGCAACTTAGACAGCATCCATCTAACCTTCAAGCTCGCCACTCAGATCTACATTCAGCTTGCGCGATAGTTGCATCAGAGCCAACAAGCCATCCCGTTCGAGGTGAGCCTGGCCCCCACGCTGCATCTCTTTTCTCGTCCTTTCTTTTTCTTCGTCTTCACGTTTTGGCGTTTCCCCTCTCTGAACCACTATTCTCGTTTTATGCATCCCCCTGGGGAAACCGTTGGAAGCCGTTTTTTCATCCTCACTTTCCATTCACTACCTTTTGGTACTATTCACCTTCCACCCTCCACCCAACTTCAATCTGAACCGAACGCAAACGCAAATGCCAACCACGTCAAGCGACCGGGCATTCACCGCAACCTCTGCCTATTTATTTCTCTCTCCTTCTTGAACTCGCCCACCCAATTCTCACTTTACCCTGCACTCCCTCATCATCGACATTCCCCCCCCGACCAGGCGATCTCATCAGTCCGACCTTGACTTTTTCATTCTTGCCTCTCTTTAGGCCTTGGCCATTTCACGTTATTCATCTTCCTTTGCAACAACATCGTTTGCAGACAACTAACGTTGCCATCAGCGCACTCCTTGTTCTCGCGTCATTCATCGCATTGCCTCCATTCCTTCTCTTGATCAACCACGCAGGTAAGTTGTCAGGCCTTCCTCTTCCTTCATGCCCTCCCGCAGCCGCTCTTCAGCGTCCATAGCATCATTCTTGCAATCTCGCAATTCGGAATGAGTCTCTTCCTCTTCTTTTCCCTTCCTCACACACCTCTCCCACCATTTCTAGTTTCCTTGGCTAACTCCGACTCGACAGAAACAACTAACTACTCAACTTCGCCACCATGCCTGCAGCAAACACCAAGGCTAACTACAAGACCTACGAGGCTCAGGCCCGTATGGTCCGCGCCATTGTGGCCGCCCACCCCGAGGTTAAATGGAACTACAAGGGTAAGATTTAGCTCTATTCTCTTTTATCTTGCGTCTTCGGTTGCTGTTTTCTCGCTCTCCCGTCAAACTTGCCTCTCGGGCATCCTCATTGCTAGCCTCAAATCCGGTTGAGTCAAAGCAGAAGATTGACTCTTCGCCCCCAGAGATTGCAGCCTGCTACGGCACAGACATGACTGATCATGCCTTGAACCATCGGTTCCGTCGCCTGCGAGCCCAGGCCGTCATTATTAGAGAGGGTCGGGCCCAGGGTCTTGATATGAAGGATTTGTCGACAGACGACAACTTCCTTCCCAAGACGCAAGAGAATATTGACAAAAACAGTACGCCACCCCTTCGCTTGTGCCTTTCATGCTTCATTCATACACAGCCCTTGACTCATTTCCCCCGAGAACCTGGTTACTAACTGTTTCTGTTTCTTAGACATCGCCAAGTACTTCGGTCAGTCCACTGCAGATGGGATCCAGTTCCAGTTCCGCACCATCAAGAAGGATGCTGAGCAGCTTCGCCAAGTCGAGAGTGAAGGCGGAAACGTTGCTAACTGCCTCTCTATTGGCGCAGGCTCTTCCATGGGGCCCAGCACTCCATCCAAGCCCACCCCGTCCCGCGGTGCTGGTAGTCGTTCTGGTGCCACCTCGAAGCGTTCTCGCGCTACAGTGGTGTCCACTTTCATCAAGCGCTCTGGGTCTGACGAAGAAGACGATGATATCAACTTCAGTGAACTTGACGACACTCCTTCAAAGCGCATCAAGACCACCGGCCCGGCACGCAGCGCCAAGTCTCACACTCCGTCTCGTCGAGCCGCCACCAAAGCTGTCGCTACTATCGCCGCTGGCGCCCAGCTCGAGAGCAGCGCGTCGCCTCCCGAGGACGCCTTGACTCCTCTTACCGACTCTGCACCTGCACCACTGAGCTTCGCCGACCCAGCATCCATCTTTGGCAACGTTGAACACCAACATCCTGCCTATGATTCCAAGCTGCCTCTGTTCAATACCACGACTTCTTTCACTAGCACCGGGGTTGATGAGTTCCTTGGTAGCAGTGGAATGAATGATGGATATCCTGGCTCCAGTTATAATGAATACGAGGGCGATGGCGAGATATAATCCACCACCTCTTGTTACTCATTCTAGCCTGGAACGTTTTTAGATTGCATCTCTGCTCATCCCCACCCCCTTTGTCTCCTGTGGTCGGCGCGCCACCAAGACCACATTGTGCTTTCTTACAGGATTCCCACGACACTAAAAGAACAACACCGGGTTGTATTGTACAAGGCGTTAGGAGGAAGGGAAGTGCGCAATAGGATTTCGCCCTACGGATGGCCATCATGTCTCTTTGCTATTGACATCACTATATGATGCAAACCTTTTCTTTCACTTTGCTCATGTCACATCCCCCCTTTTTAGGGTGATACGCTCATCTGAGAGCATATGAGGAAAAATGATCGTTTGATGCGGAGGCTTGGTTTATTTTTCATTTTCAATTTTCTTTTAGCAGCACGGCGCGGTACGGGACGAACTTATACCAGATGTTTCGCAGAGACTGCGAGTGTTGAGGCAGGTCTTGATTCAGGAGGCCTTGGATCTCCCCTCTATTTGTCGGCTGGGAGGAAATGGGAGATACACGGAAACGTCGTGACGATTAGCTAGATAGCCAGACGGTTCACACCAGAATACGACAGTGTGCGTGTATGTCTAATCATGAAGGTTGTGTGACGAAGGTGTGATAATATGTTGATCTATCCTGATAATGACACAATGGATAGTGCTGTCCAACCTTGGAGTTGCTGTAAGTCGCACTCAGTGCATTTTCATTTCGTTTTCCAAAAAATAACAGACTACATTTTCCCTTCCCCAACACCCACGCCACAACCGGGCCGTCCGCGCTGCTTAGTTCAGCTCAGTTCAGCTCAGTTCAGCTCATCAAGACCTTCCAGAGCGCATCCTTCTCCACAAAGTCGTGGTGGATCAGGTTCACCAGCCAGTACTCGTCCTTGATGCCGCTGAGCAGCTTCTCCGTGTCAGAGCCGCGGCCGTATACCTTGGCCCACTCGCCCCAGATGCCAAAGGCCTCCTCGCTCCAGGCGCGGAAGCTGACCTCTTCGATGATGGTGGGAGTAATGATCTCCTTGCCGGGGAAGACGCCCCAGGTCACGGCATTGGTGCTGGCGCCGCCCGTCACGTCGGTACTGCCGAGGCCGCCGCTCGAGTCAGACGTGACGAAGTCGCCGTGGGCGTTGCCGGCGTAGAAGCAGACCGAGTCGCGCAGCTCTGGTGACGTGAGCTTCGCTCTCAGGGTCGTCCACTCGGAGGTGGGGATGAAGAACTCGACAAAGGACTTCTGGAAGACGAAGCCGTGGGCAGGGCCCCAGCCAAAGGTCGAGTCATTGGAGCGCAGGCCGTTGACAGCGGGCTGCGAGGCAACGGTCCACCAGCCCTTGGTGTTGAGCTGAAGGAGGTGCGGTTGGATGATAGACGACTCGGGAAGGAGTTCCTCTTCGCTCCAGGGGATGGCCGAGAGCTCGCCGCTTATGTGCTTGACGAACAGGTTGTTGATGTCCTGGCGCGTCTTGGGGTGACCCCAGAGCCGGACAGCCTGGGTGATGGACATGTGGAGGCTCACGCCGTAGCCGTCAATCTCACCGTACGCCGGGGATCGGGCATCACCGAAACGACCGTTGGGGAAGTCGTCCCAGGTAGCCTCGCGGCCAAGAACGCCCTCGCCCTCGGAGATGGCCAAGGTGTTGGCGCGAGTGTTGATGGCATCGGCGCGGACGCCGGCCTCCTGAGCCGTGGCCTCCCACTCGGGGTGGGTTGCGGATCGGTCGCCGACGATGACACGGTTGTGCGGGTCGGAGCCGACAGAAGAGTGTCGTCGGGATGCGCGAGAGCGGGAGTGGCTGCTGGGATGCAGGTTGGCGCTGCCATTGATTTGCAGGGCAGGGACGAGGATGGACTCGTCGACGACGACGGCCTCTTCATCCTGGGGAGGGTCGGGGATCAGGCTCGTCCGCTCCAGGATAAACGACACCGACTTCTCCAGGTTCAGGGTGTAGAAATGGAATCCCTTGGGGCCGGCGTACCGGCTCTTGACCTCCTTGACCTGCTCCACCAGCTCGCTGACGATGTCGACGCCGACCATCTTGACGCGCTCATCATCGCCCTTGACGGCAAGGAGGCGGTCGAGAACCTGCTCGGGGACCTTGGCGTGGCTCAGCTTGGTCGTTCGCTTGACCATCTGGTAGCTCTGGATGGGCATGAGGCCGGGAATGATGGGCAGGGTCTTGAAGGCGCCGCTGGGGTGTGAGCGCAGCGTCTCCTCGAAGTGGTCGTAGGCCTTGATATCGAAGAAGAGCTGGGTCATGATGAAGTCGGCGCCGGCTTGGACCTTTTCAACGAGGTAGGGGAGATCGTGCTCCAGGCTCTGTCCAAGCGGGTGGCTCTCCTCGGCATGGCCCTCCGGGTATGCTGCCACGCCGATGCAAAAGTAGTCGCCGTGGGTCTTGCGGATGTACTTGACCAGGTCGACGGCCCAGTTGAAGTCCTCACCGCCGTCGTCCTCCGAGTCCTCGGGGTCGCGGTACTCGTCCCTCCTAGGGGGGTCGCCGCGCAGGGCCAGGATGTTGCGGATGCCCAGGGCCTTTGCGTCCTCGAGGGCCTTGTCGACGAGCTTCCGGCTCATGTTGGTGCATGTGAGATGGAGGCAGGTGGTGAGGCCGAGTTCGCGCTGGCACAACTCGGCCAGCTCGAGCGACTTCTGCGACGTGGTGCCGCCGGCGCCCCAGGTGACGTTGACGAAGAGCGGGCGCAGGGCGCGCTCCATGCGGTGCAGTCGGTCGCGGAGGTTGGAGAAGCCCATGGCCGTCTTGGGCGGGAAGAACTCGAGGGAGAAGTAGGTGGCGTCGGCCGGCAGCGCGGCGATGCGGTCGATGATCTTGTCCATGGTGGGCAAGGGACGGTACGGCAACTGCATGAGTGCTTGGGGGCTGCGAGGGATCGCGAGTCGCAGATGGGGAGACGGGTATAGGGTTTTATATCAGGGCTCGATCGACGAGGGCTGTGGCGGATATCGTCGGCGGGGTTCTCGCGAGTGCCGTCGATTGTCAGTGACGAGGGGCAGCAGGAGTCTGATGGGGATCAAACATCGGCAGTCAGCAGCGAAAATAGTGAAGCCGAAGCCAAAGACGAAGCCGGCGTCGTCCCTCTCGTTCTGGATCGACGTCTTGTTCGCGTTCACGTGGGCGGCAATGGGCTCCGGATCCGATGGTCCCTCCGCTCGTCGTTCTCCACGTGCCGTCCATCTGGAGGGGACGAGTTTTGTTGGCGGGGCACTTGTAATATAGCGGGGTCCGTTCTCGGTTTGGCGCCTACGATTGAGTGCACCACACGACTCGGGGCGGTTTCGGGGATGCTATGACGCACCGACGCTGCTAATTCAGCTAATTCACCCGCCCTGCCAGCACTTCCCAGCACCTCCCA
>JAANBB010000760.1:0-11827 GCA_014621425.1 Cylindrodendrum hubeiense | reverse complement strand
GGGGGTGAAGGGGGGCCAAGACATACAGATGGTTGTCGAGAACGAATAGGTCTTTGCGACTATCGTCCATGACATGGTCGCAGAGATAGTCGATGAGATAGGCGATGGTGGCAGCCCGGCCATCCTTGTCGGCGGCGGGGATCGTGATGGCATGGCTGCGCTGATGGGAGAAGAGCATCTCAAGGCCTCCACTGGGGTGGGAATCCACATGGTCAGCTTGGGAACAGAAACACCCCGAAACCGAAAGAGGAAAAGCATCGAGGCGAAAGAAGAAAACAACCCACTGGAGAAGTGGGTGGGTAAGGGGGGAGGAAGGTTTGCAGGGCCGGCATCAGCATCAGCATTCGCATCAGCGTCAGGGACCGGGTCTCGAAAGAAGGTGAAGCGTCAAGCGCGAAGCCTGATGAGAGAGGTCGGCTGGCCCATGGTCATAATATGACAGGTACCTACACCGGGGGTGCTGAGGGCCGAGGGGCGTGGATTCGCGCCGAGTGAGGCGAGCATGACAGCTCACAAAACGGCGAGATGAAAGGGATGCGCAGGACTCACGAGAACTCGACCGTGATGGAGAGCTGGGGGCTGGTGGCGGTGGCGGCCGCGCCGGCGGAGGAGGAGGAGTCGGCCATGGCGAGAAGGATCGGATTTGGGATCGATTTGGAATGGTGTTTGAAGCTGAATGATGCTATTGTTGTCGCACGGCCGAGTTTGCAGCCCGATGATGGGATCTCCGATATCCTGGTCCCTCCCCTTTTGTGCTGCCCTCTGCGTTTGCAGCGCGCGTACCGTACACGTACAAGTCGCTTACCGGCGGCGGGCTGAGCTGGTTCCTGTTTCCGGAGCGAGAGACCGGATGACTTGGTTGGTTGTTGCGGATCAGGGCCGTGGTGTCTTTTGGCGTCGCACTCCCCAAAATGTGCTTATTCCCGCTTCGGACCGCTGCGGGCAACGGGAAACGGAGGCCGCAAAGGCAAACCTGCGAGACGGAAACACGCGACACAGCTGAGTGATGAAACTTGACGCACGTTCGGGGCGGTTGGCAGGAAACGGCAAACGACTCCGGTAGTTCGATTTGGCGATGCTGCAGGCCCGAAGGATGAGTGGCCCCGGAAGCGCCCTGTCATGGAGAGACGCTGCTCCTGACGGTCACGTGAGCTATCTCTCAACATGACATCAAGCATCCTCGTCCTTGTAACGGCGTTGGAGTCTAGCAGTTCAAGCTCTATGGAATTCAATACCACTGTCTGAAAGCTGATTCGAGCGATTCATGTGCACTTCCAAGTCCGAGATTCCAGTCTCGGCTCTATTAGGCCTCATCTCCCAGGATCCCAGAACCGTCCACAACTACCGGGACGGCAGAAGGAAGACATTTAAAGATTGTTTGGGACAGGCGGGCAAAGAAGAGAAGAGACAAGGAAGCGAGCTCACCATAGTCCCGGAAGCGCGGTTAGAAGTGCCGGACGATGCTTTATCGCCGTGAGCACAAGGTGTGGCTCGGTAGGTTGGAACCTTTGTTGATAGCAATACCAAACCTTGGCCTCAGCAGAGACGTGAATGACTGCTCGCAAACCCCATGCAGATGCTACCATATGAGTAGGCAGACGTTTAAAAGGGAAACATAACCTGGGCTAGGACCCTACCAATAGTCAACACTTGCTATGCATAATCTAGATGCATCGGACGACCCCTCCAATTTCTGTCATTTCTCTATTGTCTAAACCTAAAGCTACCATTGTATCTGAGCCGTCATATATATCTGAGCCGATGGATTACAATACCGGTAAGACTGGGGGCTGGCTATCGGATAGCCTGGAACTGATGATCAGCCAGGCATTTACTATCTGTTCAATAAAGTGAACTAGGTGGTCGGCTGAGACCGTGGGATGGGGATGTGATGGGCAAGTGGTATCGCCATTCGGGTTTCCATAATCCCCAACTCGAAAGAATGAATTATCGCGGTTTAAATGTGCTAAATGATCACCAAGCTGTTCAGTTTTCTTTTTCATTTTGTTCAGGTAGCCGATAGTATACGAGGCAAACCCCCTCTGAGATAGTTTCTCAGTCGACTTACATCAGGGGAGAGAGGGGATCTCAACGCCACAACCAACGACGTGCGTAAGGAAAGTTTCGGTTGTATTCAAGTTCAAAGACTGTGTCTAAATGCTCCAAGCTATTGTATGGGACTTACACGCTTTGTGCAAGCTTTAGTTGGATGCCAAAGCTAACATCATGAAACACGCACGACCGCTTGTTGGTTGTGTATCTTCAACAACCACGACGAAAGTTCTAGTCTCTGTTACAAGCACCGAGCGTTCCAGTCTATGTTGCAAAGCCGTTTCATACGTCGAATACAGCTGTTGGGCAATAAGCCAGAGATTAAGGATGAGAATGGACCTCAACAGGATCACGAGAGAAGAAGGCGGCAAATGGACGATACATGACGCCCACTCGCGTATTTCATCAACAGGCTTTCTTCGTGTGATTTGATAAATTTCTTACGCATTCCGACTCCCCCTTCCATCTTGGAAGCCCTACACTGATATTCTCCTGAGGCCCGTCTTTATCTACATGGAGTCTATCTTCCAAGCCTCATCATCCACGAGACAAGCTCCACGACATAGACTCCTAGGAGTCATATTGTTCCTATAAACAATTGATCAACAGCTCTTCGATGTTGCCATCCGGATATGCGGATAGTTTTCAGAAGCGAGGACTGCCAAAGCCATTCTTCTGGGTGATTTGGAGCACGGCATTAACGGTTATGGCATCCAGGAAGGTGGATACTTCCAAAGTAACAAGCTCTTGAACGTGGGCACGTCTTAACTGCTGTGTTAAAAATAGAAACTCGACAAGTCTTCGGGGTCTGCAGGTGAGGGTTTCCTCCCGTAACAGACCATATCCCGAGGCACTCGGAATCGGCTATTCGGATGGTAAACAAATTCGCCTCCTCTGCATAATTCCGAGTCCATTTTCCTACAGGTCCATGTGGCCATGCATCCAGCCCAGACCTAGCGGGCGGCAAGTTGAGGCGGCGGTGCTGAAGCATTCCGGTGCGCAGCAACCAAAGTGGGAATGCGTGTGCCGCAGGCGCAGCGTCGCAACTTAGGTAAATTTAGGTAGTACGGAGCATTGGACTAAGGGCAACGCGGCACGCCGCAAGGCACGGAGATGGCCGATGACATAAGCGCCTTGAACCCAGATCTCAACGACAAGCCCTCGCAGCCAATCAGCTTCCGAGTTGGACACAATTTTCAGACTCACAACTACGGCAGCGGCAACAATTCAAACGACATGGCCGGCAGTCCCGTTTCGGTCGAGTACCTGTCGACAGGCGCAAATCGACAGACGGCCGTTGCAGACTGGAGCCGCGGCGGCATCTTGGCCTTTGGCGCTGATATCAACGTTGCTCTGTGGAGGCCTGCTGTGAGTTTTGGTGTTGCCCCTCCTTGCTGAGCTTCCCAGCCATCATGGACTGACTTTGGTTCTCTCTAGCTGGATCCGCCTAAGGGAGTCTCTAAACTTCTGGGTGGACACAAGGAAGCCGTCAAGGCCGTGTCTTTTCTTCCCGAGACCGACGGGGATGCCTCGTCCTATCTAATCACTGGCTCAGACGACAAGACACTCATCGTCTGGAAGGCATCCAACGACGGCGAGGACTTTACCCCTATCCAAACCTTGTCTGATCATACCGGCGCCATAAACTGCATTTCAGTCTTGCGCGTTAAGGCGGAGTCTCCGAAATGGATTATTGCAACTGGCGCCGCTGATGCTGCCATCAACATCTGGAGTTTTGAGAACGATCAGCTCCAGCTGCTGCAATCTCTCAAGGCAGCCCCCAAATACTTCCCCCTTTCTCTTTCCCTTAGCTACCTTGGCGATGACGGCGATGTCTTTGTCCTCGCCTCTGCTGGAACGCGAGACATCGTCCAGATCCTGACAGCCGAGGCCAAGGCGGACAAGGTCCAGTTTACGGTAAATGCGACACTTTCCGGCCATGAGGGCTGGATCCGATCTCTGAGCTTCGCCAAGGAGACGGATCAACCTGGCAGTGACTTGCTCCTAGCCTCGGCCAGCCAGGACAAGTATGTTAGAATCTGGAGAGTTCACCAGGGCAAGGAACTGCCTGCCCTTACGGCCAGCGGATCTGACCCCTCGAGCGACGCCTACCTCCCCGGAAAGTCTCCCTCCAACAAGGCCCATCGACTCAGCGCTGCTGGCAAAGACTTCTCAGTCACCTTCGAGGCTCTTCTCTTAGGACACGAGGACTGGATCTACAGTGCGCGCTGGTGCAAACAGGCAGATGGAAAGCTGCAACTGCTCTCCACCTCAGCGGACAACTCTCTTGCTATCTGGGAGGCAGACCCTGGCTCTGGAATCTGGATTAGCATGGTAAGGCTAGGAGAGATTAGCAGAGAAAAGGGCGCGACTACGGCCACGGGAAGTACGGGTGGTTTCTGGACTGGCCTGTGGTCCCCTGACGGCACATCAGTCGCCTGTTTGGGCCGTACCGGAAGTTGGAGGCGGTGGCAGTACCTCGCATCTGAAGATTCCTGGAGACCCTGCGTCTCCATTACGGGCCACACCAGAGCTGTGACGGGTATCTCCTGGGCCAAGAACGGCGACTATATCTTGTCGACCAGCTCAGACCAGACGACCCGACTCCATACTCGGTGGACGGGTTCAGGACCGGAGACGTGGCACGAAATGTCCCGACCCCAGATTCATGGCTACGACCTCAACTGCATCGACTCTCTTGGCGACTCTCAGTTTGTATCCGGTGCGGACGAGAAGCTCATGCGGGTGTTCGGTGAGCCCAAGGCTGTAGCCTCGATGCTCAACCGTCTAGCCGGCATTGGTGGTGACGTAGACGTCCAAGCCATGCCCGACGCAGCCAACATGCCTGTGCTTGGCCTTTCGAATAAGGCCATCGATGCCGTAGACGATGACCTAGAGATTCAGCCTGTTGATGACCGAGACAGAGATGCGATGGACCCAGCTTCGGTGGTCAAGAAGTCACACCTTGAACTGAACCACCCCCCTTACGAAGAAACGCTCTCTCGCCACACCCTCTGGCCCGAGACAGAAAAGCTCTATGGGCACGGCTACGAGATCTCATGCCTCGCAGCGAGCAACGACGGCAAGCTTGTGGCTAGCGCCTGCAAGGCCAGTTCGACCAACCACGCCGTCATCCGTCTCTTCGAGACGGAGCGTTGGACAGAGCTCCGACCGCCCCTAACGGCGCATTCCCTCACAGCCACGCGACTGCGCTTTTCCTCAGACGACCAGTACCTCCTTAGTGTCGGGCGAGACCGGCAGTGGGCTGTCTTTGAGCGAGCCCCTGAAGAGGACGCTGCCTATAAACTGCTACAAATCAACCCCAAGGGCCACACCCGTATGATTCTCGATGCTGCCTGGGCACCCTCTGCAACGCCCCTATTTGCTACTGCTGGTCGAGACAAGCAGGTCCGCGTCTGGGCATCCAAGGCTGGCGAGGATGGAAAGCTGCAATTCACTCAGGCTGCGTCAATTCCGTGCGGCGCGTCTGTCACGTCAGTCGATTTTCTGCCCCAACCTGTCAATGGCAATTTCATCCTCGCCGTTGGTACGGAGCTTGGAAGGCTCACCTTGTGCTTGATCAAGGAAGATGGTTCCGAGGTCGTCGAGAAGCCGGCTTGTGCAGCGTAAGTGATTTTCCCACCCTTTATTCTAGACATGATATCGCAAATGGATAGCTTAACTAACATATGGAATACAGTTTCTGCTTGCCCAAGGCTGTGCTGCAGCTCGCCTGGAGACCGATAGCAAGAGAGGGTGCGGCACGGGCGCACGAGATTGCGGTTGCAGGAGAGGATAGCTCACTGAGGGTGTATGCGTTTAGCCAAGGGTATCTCGAGGGCTCATAAAAATTGACTATACTGCAATGATGAAACAAAGCCGGAGAGTGAGTCCCAGGTGACCTTGTCTACGTGAAACTTGTTTATGTCTTGACTTTAACACTATGGGGAGAAATGGGATTAAAAGGGTATGTGTCCATGAAGTTGCTCTATTTCTGTCCAAGTAAGTGGTAGGCCGAGTCTCTATCTACCTCAAAGGACCTCTATCCAAATATGAAACCGCTCGGGCAACCCCCCTAGAGCCATTACAAGGTTGCGGTGGTACCTCGAATGGATATGTCGCCGATGACCGCCTCGAAAACACACACGTAGGTCAGCCTCAAGCACGCAGCCTTCGCACGAGTTAGACACGACAATATCCGATGTGTCACGAAGTTTGAGGCTATCGATAATCAACGACGCCTTGTAGCGCCTGCCAAGATACAACCGCCTGCAACTTTGTCTATATTTCCAATAGTCCAAGCCATCCGCAATCGGGTTCAACAACCGTACATGTACGGAGCAACGCTCACTGGTTTCAATATCGCGAAAGGGCATCGAAGGAACCTGTGAGTTCCGTAGGATCGCTACGACTATTGACGCTCCTTTGTCCGCCATACCACACCCATCAACAAAGCAACTTGCTTCTAGACCCAGTACCAGTTCAGGGTGACCCTCCCCTCATTAGGGTCGTGAACTATCTGCCTCCACGCAGTCATTGAGAGGTCAATGTCGTAATAGCTACACGTGGGACAGATATCGACCACCTGGACGTCGATCGAGCCATCGGGGCCGATAAGACGCACGGTGCGGCCGCATTGATCCTGGCTGTTGAAAAGATCATGGCTTATGGAGATGATGAGCTCGGAGTCGTCGTGTTCTTCAAAGCACGAAGTGTACCCCGTTGCTGTGTGGAAGGTGCCGTAGCCGGTGTAGGTTGGCACTGGTTCAACAGATGTATACGTGGGTGTTTCTGATGTTGTCGGGCTGGGCTCAGCCGAGATGGAAAGCTGCGAGTCCGTGATGGTCGTCGTCGAGTCTTCGGTAGTTGAAGATGAAGATGCGGGCTTGCATCGGCCGGCATTGACCCCGCTGATCGCCAGTCCGGCAAGAAGAACAAAAGGCTTGATGGACATCATATTCTAGACTAGTGAGACAGACGTTGAGGGAAGGATGGCAAAGTTACACCAAGCTCACATTTGCCATGTTGCCGCAAACACGGCATATTTGAAATTCCAACAGACATACTGTACCAGGAAAACAAATACGCGAAGGCTGCTTAGCAGTAATTTTATCATTTGGTGATATGTGTTGACGTTATGACTGGGCCACAACGGCAGTCTAAGTGCGGATTGAAGCACTAGACAACACGGGGCTTGAAGCTATCACAACTAACTGCCCTACAAGCTCGTAAGTTGAGCGCATCAATCGGCAGCGCATCAATCAGCGCCACCGGTTTGAGCTTAAGCCCCTTAAGCTTGCAGGGCTTGAAGAACCAAAGCGACCCAGCCGTTTGGCCCTGATGTTGTCCCTGAGTCGCTCAACTTCCAGGGGTGGAAGAAGAGTGCGGCTTGTGTTGACTGAGTCAACCAATTTCGCTAGTCAACCAAGACTTACCACAGCGTACGCCACGGGTCTTCGGGTTCAGACATTGCGAACCAAGAACGTTTATCATGTAAATGTGAATCCTCTATCAATTTATTTCACTGGTATTATACAATACTAAGCAAGGCAGTCGGAAGCTGCAATGCTAGCCGGCCGGATGCGCATCCACGGCCTTCGGGAGGGGCACGCGACACTTGGCGGCCTCCCGGAGTCGATCAACACCCAAGCATATGTCGCCTTCCAATTGGTTCTTGCAAGCATACGTAGGAATCAGTATAACGTATATTATCATTAAGCCATATATGGCAGATCTACCCATATTTCCAAACCTTGAACGCCGTCAGAAACAAGTCCTTCGTGTGCACTTCAACTTCGTACACCCCTCCGCTCCATCTCCTGCGCTTCGATCCAGCGACTGCCCGACTTTCTCTCCTAATCGTATATACTAACTTCGCTCTTTACAGCTCCTTCAGGACTGTCTCGACAGTCTCCTGCGCAACCGCGGTCGCAGTTCCCGCCATAACTCCGGTTCCTGCCAGAGCACCAGCCGACATGTCCCGAACAACGTCGTGAACCGCCTCGGCGACGTTAATGTGCTCTCCGTTGATGTAGTACCAGGCGCGGTCGACCAGGAACGAGATGTGGTGCGGCAAGTAAAGGCACGCCGCGATGAAGGTCAGGCTGAACAGGAGGAAGACGACGGAGCCTGTTAGGAGAGAGGGTGGTCAGCTTATCGTGTTGCGTTCGACGGGAGGGTGCATGGCGAGAGGACGACGATGCGTGCTAAGCTAGGCAAACAGGGCAGGTGACGAGAGGGCTTACTGAAGAAGAACTTCTCCCAGGGCGTGAACATGTAGACGCTGAAGGTCACCTCGAGCTGGTACTGCTTGAGGCTCAACCACCTGCGGAACGATCCAAAGACAGACATTGTCGGGATTGATTGTCGGGGCGTTCGGGTTGTTTTCGGTATTGAAATGTATTCGAACGATTCGCGTGCGTATGTAAGCGTCGGGGCAGTTCTCTAAATAAAATAAACAGGCTGAATGTCGTCGGTGTTGTTGGTGTTGAAGATGACGACTTGGTTGAAATCCAGGAGACTCGCACCCTGACCGCAAGCCCGCCGCCTCCGAAATTGTCCCACCACTGATTGGACACGCGCCCGCCGCCACTCTATCCACGGCTGCGGCTGTGGGTCCTGCGGCTGTGCTCCACCCCCCAACGCTTGTCGCCGCATGTGGCTCGTGTGGCTCATGTGGCTCGTGCGACTCCCGCCCGTCCATTCTCGCAGCCTTGCACCTAGACTACCTCCGTCACCATCAGCCAGCGCTCGCCTGATCTCGGACAACGAATCCCTTGGCCGCTGACAGTTTCCTACTAAATAAATACGGAAACTACACAATCGTGATACCATGACACTCCGAATCTTACTCCGATCTCTGGCCCTTGGGCCAACCGCCTCGCCAGCCGCTGCCTCTGGCTCGATCCGCACCTTTACCAACTCCCCGTCCGTCCTTGTGAAAGCTCTCCCGCCTCGACCCAAACCCCCACCAGAGTCCGAGATAGAGGAATCCTACGTGAAAGGCAGCGGCCCGGGCGGCCAAAAGATCGTAAGCCAATTGCCATCCAACACGTACCTTGACGAGATCGACTCCATCATTAGACAACCCTTCAATACCGCCACTAACATGGATCCTCACGCATAGAACAAAACCAATTCCGCCGTCCAGCTGAAGCATGTCCCCACCGGCATTGTTGTCAAGTCACAAGCTACCCGCTCGCGTGATCAGAACCGCAAGCACGCCCGTGAGCTGCTTGCTCAATACGTCGACGACTTCCACAATGGCGACCAGAGCCGCTCCGCCATTGTCGGCCAGGTGAAGCAGAAGAAGGCCGCAAGCGCCAGCAAGAAGAGTCGGAGAAAGTATAAGAAGCTAGAGGAAGAAAAGGCCGCAGCTGCGTCACCGGCTGAAACTGGGGCGCCCGAATCTGAGCACACAGCAAGCATGTCAAATGGCGGGGAGCATGAACCCACCCCCCAAGTCAATGAACCAGCAGGAAGTCCTGATAAACGAATATAATGTCTTCGAGTCACATGTCTACAAATTCCTCGTGGCTTTGGATTTGCCGCTGGGCGGATCAGACATCATCACTACTCAATTGGCATCATTGTCATCACAGTTTTCCATTCAACGAGTTTTAAGTGGAAAGGCAAAAGTATTTGTATGATCAACCTCGGCATGCTACCCCTAGGCACACATTACGCATGCGGCTACAACACAGGGGCTATCACATCTCTTCGGAGAAAGGGTAACGCCCACCCTCTTGACCATGTCAAAAACTTTTCGTAAATATGAGACTCGCCTGGGATACGTGCCATCCACCCAAGGCTCCGCATCCTTCGCGACCTCCATGATCTTGTCGTCGTCGTGTGAGGGGTGGGAGGATTCGGTTCGTCGGTGGGATCGCTGTCGCCAAAAGTCAGCTCGAGGCCGTCGAGGATGGTTATGAACAAGACTACACACCTTAGAAGCACTTGCGGTGGACGATGGAGGGACCGCTCTCGTCGTACTCCTGCTTGGAGATCCACATCTGCTGGAAGGTGGACAGGGAGGCGAGAATGGAACCACCGATCCAGACGGAGTACTTTCGCTCCGGGGGAGCAATGATCTTGACCTTCATGGAAGAAGGAGCAAGAGCAGTGATCTCCTTCTGCATACGGTCGGAGAGACCGGGGTACATGGTGGTACCACCAGACTGATAGAGTGTTAGAATGCTGTATAATTCAAAATTGTCAAAAGTGCGTCAACTTACCATGACAATGTTGCCGTAAAGATCCTTACGGACATCGACATCGCACTTCATGATGGAGTTGAAAGTGGTGACATGGATACCGCCGCTCTCAAGACCCAGGACAGAGGGCTGGAACAGAGCCTCAGGAGCACGGAAGCGCTCGTTGCCAATGGTGATGACCTGACCGTCGGGAAGCTCGTACGACTTCTCGAGGGAAGAGCTCTGGGCAGCAGTCTGGATCTCCTGCTCGAAGTCGAGGGCGACGTAGCAGAGCTTCTCCTTGATGTCTCGGACGATTTCTCGCTCGGCGGTGGTGGAGAAGGTGTAGCCACGCTCAGCCAGGATCTTCATGAGGTAGTCGGTAAGATCACGGCCAGCCATGTCAACACGGGCGATGGCGTGGGGAAGAGCGAAACCCTCGTAGATGGGGACAACGTGGGTGACACCATCACCGGAGTCCAGGACGATACCGGTGGTACGTCCGGAGGCGTACAGGGACAGAACGGCCTGGATGGAGACGTAGAAGGCGGGGGCGTTGAAGGTCTCGAAGACAATCTGGGTCATCTTCTCACGGTTGGACTTGGGGTTGATAGGAGCCTCGGTGAGCAGGACGGGGTGCTCCTCGGGAGCGACACGGAGCTCGTTGTAGAAGGTGTGGTGCCAAATCTTCTCCATGTCGTCCCAGTTGGTGACGACACCGTGCTCAATGGGGTATCGGAGGGTGAGGATACCACGCTTGGACTGGGCCTCATCACCAACATACGAGTCCTTCTGGCCCATACCGATCATGATACTGGAGCTTGGTCAGCCACCCGACTGCGGAAAAGGCGGGGAAAATTCGGGGAGGTCATCTTACCCATGGTGACGGGGACGACCGACAATGGAAGCTGGTTGAAGCCGTCAGTATCGACGTTGATGGACGCGGTGCGCCCCAGAGGCCAGAAATCAGGCATTTGGGCGCAGAGGGCATCGAAGTGGGGTACTCACGGAAAACAGCTCGGGGAGCATCATCACCGGCGAAACCGGCCTTGCACATACCCGAACTATCATAAAGTCAGTATATGGTCAAGAGATCAAGGCCTTCAACCCCCGAGGCCCGGAATGGCGGTTTTCGAGCATCGAGGTCATTTTGTTGGGCCTCGTTCGATGCCTTGGCAGCCAGACCAGGGGAGGCGGGGGAGATAGGTAGGAGGTCGGTGAGACAGGCGGGGGAGCTTACCCATTGTCGATGACGAGGGCGGCGACTTCTTCTGTAGCGGGGATTCTGGTCAGCGAAGGTCTCGAGATGCATCTCGCGATGCTCCAGGCGGATTGGATGGGCCGGGCAATGCGGCGACATGATGCGACGTACCCTCCATGGCTGTGGATTACGGTGGAAAGCTGTCCAGAAACGGGTTTAGCGGCGAGATTCCCAAGAGATGCAAAAGGCGGGCAGAGAGCAGAAAAGGGAGACGGAGAGGGTGCTCACGAGATGCTAGGCGAAGAAGAGCGATGAGGTTGATGGAAGACGAGTCGGGAGAGGGCGACTCGACTGGGTGGTGGGAAGAAAAAGAGGTTGATGA